>UZAE01012824.1:5097-31217 GCA_900617975.1 Rodentolepis nana | reverse complement strand
CAGGCTTCACAGAGGGGAAGGAACATCAAAGAGAAAAAAATCGAGAGGGAGAGAGAACAGAAAAGTGTTTCAAAGATGTAAAAGAGACAGACACAAAGGTAGAGAAAAGGTGAGGTGAGTACTGTGGAATTGGTCGAATATGACATACAGTGGGGTGATGGTAGTTTGAAGTCAGAAGTCAACTGCCAGTTAATAGACTTTTTTGCCGTATGAGTATACGTTGCCCAGGGTGCACCACATGGAGGCAAGTCTATCGCACACCCCAGATTTGAATATCAATCACAAATGAAGTGGCGTAGTTAACACTAGAATAAATTTCACGTAGGAGGTTACCATTATTAGATATGAATGCATTATTGGCATTCAGAGATATCAACCAATAAGAGGCAGTAGACATGGCAGATTTCATTTCAGCGTGGATAAGATGTGATAGAGAGCTCTTACTATCGTGTGGCATAATTGTAATTGGCACGAAAATGGTATGAATGCGAAACTTGGCATTTAAAATTAATGAAAGGAATCTCTCGAGCAACTTCTATTTACGCAAAAAAAATACTTAAAGTAATGTTCTCTTGTGTGTAATGATTTGAAATATGAAAGTATATCAAGAAAAACCAAGGCATAAAGCGAGGTTGTGAGCTTAAAAGTTGTTATTCGTGCATTTAAAAACTATTTTACGTGTACGATGTGGATAAAAAGGGCTAATATTTAGCTACAGGGCATTAATCTAGTTTATATGCGCCCATATATACGAGTGTGTGTGGGTGCTTGAAATGATTATCGTTTGCACATGTAACATACAAAAAAGGATTTCATAAAACTGCGCGAACTCAGAGGCAAAGAAAGTCGTTTTGAAGAGTATTAATTGAAAACGGCCTTTTAGCAAAATATTCGATACGATTACTTTTTCCCATTTCGCATTTCAGTTTGCATTTGAAAAACAATTAATAGAGATATATCCAATTGGTCATAGGCTAATAAAAGCATTATCTAAACGAATATAACATCTTATTTTACAATTTTGTTGCGTTTCACGTTCTTCTTTCCTATACGCCATTTGGAACAAGATCATTTGCCTGCAATGACTCCCACGATCATTGTATTAGATTATATTTGTTTTATATTTATATTTAGCACATTTTTTACAAACGAAATCTAATGATAGTGGAGCATTTAGATAAATGCATAATTTAATAATAAGTTTATAAATAAATAATTAGTCAATTAAATAATTCAAAATTTGGGCAATTTGTTAGAATTTTAATAATGCTCAATTTTTTGCTTGGGAAAAGTGGTACAGCAAATGGTTCCCATGCTACCACCCGTGTATGGGTCTCTATAACTCCTGCGATAGACTTACCTCCACGTTGAGCTAAAACGTGGTGCGAAATAGCAATGTGGGGTGTGCGATAGACTTACCTCCACGTTGAGCTCCCTGGGCAACGTATACTCATACGGCAAAATAGTCTATTAACCGGCAGTTGACTTATGACTTCAAACTACCATCACCCCACACTATATGTCATATTCGACCACTACCACAGCATTCACCTTACTTTTCATCTACCATTGTGTCTGCCTCTTTTACATCTTTGAGACTCTCTTCTGCTACCCCCCCCCCCTCTCGACTTTTTTTCACTTCGATGTTTTTCCCTTCTGTGAGGCCTGAAGTCAACTAAAGGGCTAATGATAACTATCAAAACGCCTGCCATTTGATATGAACAAATAACTCCTGGAACTGAACTGGTCATCAATAGCAGGGTTAGCATTAAATATGTCAGCAATAGTATTTCAAAATTAAGTTCTAGAAATTACTGCATCACTTAAAACAGTAAAAAGATCAGTTAACGAAAATTCAAATCAATGATAAGGAGGGTAGAAGTTTAAAAACACTGCCACTGCAATATCAAAGGGCTTTATTTTATTTGATTCTTGAACACTTTCCCAAAGGCAAAATGTCATGAGTTGGCACCGAGAGACAGCATTTAACTATAAACGAAAGTGGTTTAATAACCCTCCCCCAATCAAAAACGGATTGTCAATTATTATAACCTGCTGCAAAACAGACAACTTTGGTTTTGTTAGTGGCAAAGCTATCAATATTGAATACCCAAACCTCGGTACATGATTTTGAGCATTCAAAAGAGGGGAGCGTTGGAGATTTACTTCATTTAATTTTCATCTTTGAGTTGTCGGCACCTCACTTAGGGGAAATTCCTCATCTCAAGTTGCGAAACAGAAATCTTTTTTATCTAATTTATACCCACAATGTCAGGTTGAATAATGGTCAGCTTCCTGCGGTTATACGAATGTTCTGCCACTTTAATTTTTAAACAGTTAGCATAACCTTGTCTCAGTTCAGTTGACAGGAGATATACTTTCATTATTTTCGTCTCAACTCTTTCTGGCAACCATTCGTCTTAAGTTAGTGTATTTAATTAATCTGAAATTTAGTATAATTGTCGTTGTAGTTTACAGTTAACCTAAATTCTTACATACCAAAATAATTACATTGAGTACAGCTAAACCTATTATTAAACCATTTGCAGTGATCAGATTGAAATTGAAAACTTAATATTACCTAGATTAATACATAAAACATTAGCAGTGAATTCGGCAAATAATACAGAGACCGGAGTCAAGTTCACCAAGAGTCTTGATTCACTAGTTTATAGGTCCTAGGATTGTGCTAAATTTACTAAGTAGGTAGTTCGAGTTCCCCGCTTAAATTTCATTATTCGTCCTGGATTAAGGCCAGAGTCTTGGCTGCGATGTTCAGTTAGCATTGGCCCCCTAATCAATCGGTTTTGATCTTCCATTGGCTGTGAAAGCAAATTTAAAACTTCAACATAACAAAGATGAGATAGAGGGAAAGTCATTACTATTCTGCTGGGCAGCAAGTAAGTGGAATTGAAAATGAAATAATCTTACAAATCAACTGCCAAAAATTTCATGTCAGTCTAAAGCTGGATACGTCACTTTTTTAGACTGAACACGTGTTGAAGAACTGATTTTCAAATAATAATATAGGTTTTTTCCAAATGGCAGCCATTTTGATAGTTATCATTAGCCCTTTAGCTGACTTTGGGCTTCACAGAAGGGAGGAACATTAAAGTGAAAAAAATTCGACAGGGGAAAAGAAGAGCAATTCATAGATGTAAAAGAGACAGACAGACACAAAGGCAGAGAAAAGGTAAGATGATTACTGCGGAAGGGGTCGAATAATGAGATATAGTGGGGTGATGGTAGTCTGAAGTCAGAAATCAACTGCCAGTTAATAGAACGAATATGACATAGAGAAGTCAACTGCCAGTTAATAGATCATGGTAGTCTGAAGTCAGAAATCAACTGCCAGTTAATAGACTTTTTGCCGCATGAGTATACGTTGCCCAGGGTGCACCACGTGAAGGTAAGTCTATCGCACACCCCATAATAATATAGGTAAGATATTAATTAGGTGTCATAAGACTTCGTTTTAATTATTAAGGAAACAGTAACTTGGTTGATATCCCATACTTATTTTCGAACAACTGAATTCAGTAACTGTGAAAATCAAGGTATGATCATTCTGGGTAAAAATCGTGAGAATATTCTGTGACGTTGGCCGTGGTGGCGCAGTTCTTCGATAGCACTTAAGTTAAGGCAGAAATGTGATTATTAGAGGTAAATACAAGTAATTGAATCATGGCCAGATGGAATTCAAGGATATTGGTCTGCCATTGTGATTACCGTTTTTTATAAGACATATTTCCATTTACAATCCCATCAAAATTAACCACCATGCTCAAGGGAGACAACAATGGTTCGGCCATCTATGCATAATTTCTCCACTTCTGATCTTGTCGACCACGACGTGGCACGAAATAAAAAAATTTCCAAGCTCTTCGTTTAAAGCTCTCCCACTTTACGCCTCGTCGTATTTATCATCTTGTGGCTTAAGTTATTGAAAATGTTGTTGCTTTTATGAAACATTCAAGCGGTAATGAGATTGGTTTAATTCTATCAAGTGAAATTTTAATTTTATTTGATTGAATAGCAATACTTTGGCATTTATTTCAGCATCACAATATTCTGTGGGAAGGCTAATTATGGCAGCAGCTCACATCCTATTTTGGAGGAGGTGGAGGAGGAGGAGGAGAAGGAGGCAAACATATTGTTGCATTTTGTGGAAGGAGATAGCACAGTTACTGGAGAAAGCAATCTGACCAATCTGGATGGTAACAAGCATAATAGCGGGGGGGGGGGGTGGAAGATTGTAAGATTAACGTGAAAGAAAAGCAAGTGGCAATAGCAAAAAGTCCTTGGGAAATGTCATAAAGTTGCAAAGAGGGACCAGCGAACACAGACAGGACGGTTGTTGTCAATTTATCAGTGTGATTTAAACAAAATTGACTTTATTGTGAACTCTAGCCCTCCTTTTGAGGGTGCATAGATGGCGAGGTTAAATTGAAATATTCTCACCCAGAGCCTTACTAAACTGTGCATTAAAACAGAGGTAGTATAATAAGAGTTAAAATTTCATTTTTTAAGAAAAAACAAAAACAAATATGAGTCTGTCAAAGTTTATTTTCTCTTTTACATGTCAAAGGAGTATTTATGTCCTCACTTTCTCTACATGAACTTATTTATAAAATCATTTGGCCAATTATTGCCTCGAACACAGCATGGCCTTCTCTAACTCTCCCTATTTTAAATGATCATTTTAAATTTGTAGCGGATTGCTACGCTAGTAAAACCAGACTGGCACAGAAATCTCTATGGCAGATTCTCCAACATCTAGCTAGACTCCCAGAACTAGCTAAGCTATAGCTCCACGGATTGCTACGCTAGTAAAGCCTGACTGACTCAGAAATATTGCTACTCTAGTAAAGCCTGACTAACTCAGAAATCTCTGGCTACGCTAGTAAAGCCTGACTGACTCAGAAATCTCAATGGGAGATCCTCCTACATCTAGCTAGACTCCCAGAACCAGCTAAACACCTTAGTAAAACCAGACTGGCACAGAAATCTCTATGGCAGATTCTCCAACATCTAGCTAGACTCCCAGAACTAGCTAAGCTACAAAGGAAACAGACGTGTAGCACGGAGCACCTTTATTCAGTGAGTATAGTGTGGATAAAGTGTACACACAGGAAGCTTAATCATGATCAGGATGGCGGATTAGGTTAAACAAACAGAGGTTAATGATTGGTCACTGTTTGTACGGTCGCACCTCCCAATCCTGGCGTGCAGGCATGCGATGACGTGTCCCACAAATTATTATTATTATTAAATGATTATTAAATGATTGATGATGGTGGTGGTGGTGGGGATGATGATGATGATGATGATTTGATATGACAAATAAGAAACTGAAATATCAAAGTGAGTGCGCGAAATGCTACAAATGTGACAAGAATTAGTCAAGGCCTATTATGCGGTAAGGATGTCCCAATGTAAAAAAAATGAGACGTAAAAGTTAGAGTACAAGTTGGATCGTGAACAAGCATGCATTAGTGAGCCAGCAAATATTTGCAAATAAATCTTTTTTTCAGAAATAGATCATTGTTTTCGATGGCCAAGACATTGAAACGGATATTGTAAGAGACTCGCGTTATGTCCTGTTGAGTAATTTTGCACATATTAAACGTAAAAAAACATCCTCTATGAGACGAGTAGCTCAAATATTATACTAGACTATCTAGAGTCACCACTCATCACTATGAATGAAACGTGGTCAAAAATAAGGTAGAGAAAGCATATAAGTTTGAAAGGGCAGTGGATCAATCAGATGCGCGAAAGGTAGAAACTGCAATAAAGAAGAGGATAGGTTGGAAGAAGTGCGAAGTAGCGACGATCTTTGATTAAAGAAAATGACGCTCCAATTTGAATAAAGGCTGTGAATACGAACATATCACTTGTTCCGTCAGTTTGCTACTGTCCATATTTCACACTCTCCACCAGTCCCCTCCGAATTCAAATTTAGGCACAATTCTCCCTACTCAACTAAGTCTGCGCGCATACTTCTAATGGAGCTTGACGATATTCAACCAATTCTATGACTTTTATTTGTTTGATAATAATTATAAAAACAATTTTAAACAAACCTTTTTCTCGAATATGTATTCCAGTAACCAGCTTGCATAATCTGAACTGTGTGAATAAGAGCAGTCCAGTAGGGAATGTGGAAAAGAGGACAGTCCAAAATATTGATGGGACATTAAAAGTTTCGTCACACTCAATTGTTCAATTCAAATTGTCCATTTCTCATCGTTTCACGTTCAAAAACTGAAAATTCGTGATTGATGAGTAACTTCATATACACAATGTCCAGTCAGTTACTTTAGGGAATTGGCCAGGCTATTTCAATGCACCCTATTCCACTAACAAACAAAAAATAGCAGTATGATAGAAGTTACGATTGTTCTACCGTGACAAACGAATAAACTGCAGCGAGCAAGGACATTGTATGTCTTATTACAGCTACCAAACTCCAAGATTACCAAGCGAATGCACTAGGTTGGTTAAACTTTCCATTATGTTACAGTCTAAGCAGTTTAAATTTAAGCGAGAAGCTGAAGGAGTGCTGTAAACCGAAGCCCATCAATAAACTCTACGGAATTTCTCGTCACGCACCATACTTAAGACCATCTCATCTAGAATAGACACCACGCACATTGGGACTTGGATTGACAAGTACTCAATAATCAGATATGTCCATGCCACCACAATAGGAGAAACATACAACAATCGAGGCCAATCATTCAAAAGCCACCAACTCCCTTGGAACAAAAGGTAGCCGTTTCATGGTACGTCACAATTTTATTTTCAAACTCCAAGCACATAAGTGGGAGAAAGGGTGATAAGAGAGGAAGGGGAAACAAGTCAGCGCAAACACACACAAACACAAATGACTGAGGTGTAAAATAGGTGGCATGTTGAGTTTGGAAATGAAGAGAAGTACAACAGATTTTGTGGTCGTGACAATTTCACAACTTCACAGCTTCTTAACACGAACACGTCCAAGTAAGAGGAAGAGCAAACGATCCACTGACCATGCCGCAACAAAGTCGAAAATCATGGCTTGGAAGAAGGTCAGGCGAAGCTAACATTGAAAGTAGAGGAAGTGAGCGCATGTATAAACAAAGTGATATGAACCTAACTAGAACATCCTAAAAATTGACTAATAATCCCACTATTAAGTTTTAAAATAGAAAATTTCTTCTTAATCACTCGTCTAACCCCTAAAGAGATGAAATCATACAGTGGAATCAAATTTGAACAGGAAAAACTATATCGCATACTTTTATCGCGCGCTTCGAACTCGGCGGTGTTATAACTCACTGAATTTGATATTAAGAGAGATAAATTCTAACATATATACGTTCACGTATGAGCTGAAAATTATTACTTAGGATCGAGACGAAATCGCGGGAGTAGAATTCGCTGGCTATGTGCTCGATCTTCTGATTTCTTTTTCTCCAGAGACGTTGCAAAGTAACTAGTGAGCCAATAATATGCAAGCAGAGTACTTCAAGTAAATTACGTGACTACGAGTGGAAGTTTCCGTTTCGCGATAAGTCTTCTCTCCTCTTCAAACTGGTTTTCGACCAAAATAGGGTTATATCAGTACCAGTCATATGGCCATGTTAGGTTTATATTCCTTCCAAGCAGTCCATACCGTTAGGACATGGAGATATGTGTGATGAGGAAAAAGTTAACAAATGTGAATGTATTATGTAAGACTAGCTGAATAACTGTACCGAAAAGAAACTCAGTTTCATATCTCATTATCGCAAAAATACCCCTCATGCACTTAGGCCAAATTGGTTAAACTGATACGGGAAGCGTAGGGAAGCTTTTACTTACTTGATAATCCATGAGAACCAATTCAAGGCTGTCATTGAGAAAACCGAAGGCCAAGGCAACGGTTCCCACAGTAGCAAATATCAGGCTATTGAAGAGCGGACGGTTCTCCAACAGCGATTCTCTAAATGGATGACCCTCGTAGTTGACAGCAATTGTGGAAATCTTGAAGGGGAATAGGAGGTAACAACGATTATCTCCAAACTCACTACTAAAATGCATGCTTGCATTCACTAGTTGAGTCACTTACTTGCAATGCTGTTGAGATGAGATATACCGCCGTATTAAATACTGTAGGTTCGAACTCCGCATGGATATCAATCAACTCATCTCCAGGGCTAGACGAAGAGGAAGAAATATAAGTCACATTATCCCTTTTGCTTCTTAGATTGAGCAATCCAAATGACTAAAAGTTCAACCGTATATCACACGAGGTTACTTTTTCAAAACAACAATATTAGCTCCACTTTAATAGCCCACCATTCATTTTAATTTAAAGTTTAGTAGACAAAAAGCGTCCCAAAAAAACAAGCCCTAAAATTTTATAGCCTGAATAGCACAGTGGTTTCAGTCGTATTCGAGTGATCGTCTTGATTAGAAAGGAAGTATAGACTCGTTTTATCCTTAACCCTTTCAAAAATCCATATTCATAATACCCGTGAAGCTCCACGTTGTTATCATTAGTGTAGCAATAGGGTGGGAGTCACGGAAGCATGTTCAGAAACCACAAAGTTGATGACAATCGATGCGTGGCCGAGTGAATGGAATAGCCAATCCCATTGGCCAAACCAAATGAGAATAGAAGCTGATACAATTCAACGATCTCGTTTGAAAGATTCTCCAAATACTATTTACACTGCACAAAAAAAGTTTTGGTAAAGGCTGACCTGAATGAAAAGCTTATTGACTATGCCCACAGCCGAGTCATAGGAAATTATATGCATTTCATAAGCATTTTTTAGTGATAAAGTCTAGGCGCCACTCACAGTTGTCAATAATAAAAGAGAAGTATCGCAACGATGTTGAAAATAACAGAACAAAAATGTGGAATAATTACATGAGACGAAACTTACATTGGTGGCATCTGAGCCTCTGCTGCATTCATGAGTCCATAAAGAGCTGCAAAGTGCACGGCAAATTGACCTCCAACTGTAAGAAGTGTGTAGAGATTGAAGACATTGGGCAAGGGTCGCTGCTTCGACAACCTCTCCAGTGGCTATTATAAGTGAAAAATCAGAGGTGAAACTATCCATCTCTCTTAATTAACTTGTTCCCTATCAACGTTTAATTAACTAATGCACTTTTAGATTGCAACAAAGTGGATACTGCCGCGAAAAAAACAAAACAGGAAACAGCAATAGAGGCGACTCTTTGAGAGTGAGGAGATGGAACAAAATCATTGAGAAAAGGCCTTTTTTCATCAATTATTCTACATAGGGATAAAGTAATGAGCAAATAATTGACGCTACTTTCCATCCTCCCCCCCCCTCCCCCCCCCCACCCTCCTCGAATCAGGAACCAAAGAGGCGACATTCTAGTTACACGTATTAAGCTAATTATTTCGAGTTGTAATATAAAGTGTATCATTTCATCATCGCCTTGAAACCAATTCGAAAAATAGTGTAAAGACATTTTAGAAAAAGCCGTAATAGAGGTCTAGGTTTATCAAATTACGAGAGTTCAATTCCCCGCGGACATTGTACACTCCAGAGAGTGGGAATTGATATTCACTGTAAACAATCCTGGCAAACTTGACCAAACCGCTAACCTAAGAATTAAGCGCAATTGAGGCAAAGGTTGGACAACCAGCCCATAGGAGTTGTAAAAGTAAGAAGGACCTGTACATCTCAATCCAATGTTTCATTCCATCTAATCCACCCATAATATCACGCATTCTGACTGCATTTCAAGTACCATGTATTTGGAGCATTATATGCATAACGCTTCGTAAAATATTCGTGATAACGACAATTTCTTGTTATCGAAGCCAATTCAGGAAAACCTAAAATTAAGAAGCTGTAAGATGCAACTAAGTGGAGGGCAATTCCAAGTAAATAACATAAAAATGATTCCATTTATGTATCTATATTATCAGCAATGTTGCACACAATACGATGAAAACTAACTTGAGAACGTGATATGAAGAGGAAGCAACCTGTCATTAGGAGTGCCTGGATGGTAGCCTGGCCATCAGATATTTTGAATCCTTTGAGGAAGAGGACAGAGAGGGAGTACGCGGAGATGAGGCAGTTAATAGCGAGGATCTTGAACATTTGCAGAGTAGTCACTAGTGTACTTCTCCCCTGACGAATAATGTGGCACACTGAGGAAAGAGAAATATAAATTGCGCTAATGAGAAAGTGCAATGGCGCTACCATAGCGGTCTACCTCATAAAGCGTAATCCGAACCCCCCCCCCCCAAGAAATCTATTTTTAAGGCTACGAGGGGACTGAAGACGTAAACACTTAGCGCACTTACAGCCCATTTTTCTTAAATTATATTATGATGCATAGCAGGCATTGTATTCAATAATTTATTTCACCTTCGCCTTTGCAACTTTTGGTTGGGACATAGGCCACTCCTACTTTCTGATTAGTTGTTAGAGATACTTATTTGACAACTGAGTTAGTAGACAACACACACACACAATTCGAGTACCTGTATGAAGGTAGAAAAACCCTCTCCTCCCCCCCCCCCCCCCTCCCTAATTCAAAGGTAGAAAAACCAAACGAGAAAAAAACAACGTCATTTCAATCATTCCTGCATTGGGAATTAGTTGGTCTACTTGTTTACTTTGTCACTTTGTCACCAACCTCAATTCAAAGTGATTGAATCAATCTGTATATAGACAATGCAAAAAGAGAGTGAATAATTAACCTTTCAGTATTTGAATCTCCCACTAGAGAAAAGGGAATCCGTTTCATGCGATAAGATATTAACATTGTGCAAGCAATTTCGGCTGTTAAAATTTGGTTAAACGCATTTCAATTGATGCAATGACAAAAAACACCGCTGATGCAACATAAGTTAACCACAAGGTGACAACAATTGAGATACTAACTTTTGTATATCTTTCAAAGATATGAAAAGTGAATAACTCATTGCTTCTGAATTATTGATATTAAGCCATTACAATGCCAGCAAGTGTATTGTGCGATAATTGTATGCCTTTACCACTCTACCTAGCTATTTATTTGAAATAGTCATACTCACCCCCAATGGCTGATGACATCTTGGCAGTGAATGGAGCAGCTATACTGGCATCTCCCAATCGGACTACAGCTGCCTCATCTTCACCAGAAGCTGCGAGTTCTTCCCAGGCTTTCCTTGAATCCGACAGCTGATTACCTCGTCTTCCCGGCGGTGGCAATTGAGGAGCCGTGGGTTTTGCAGCTGGCTGTGTTAACTTCATTCCGTTCTGGGGAGAGAGGACAAGTGGAGCTTGATTCAAGAGAGCGACGCCTACAAATAAAAATAGCCTAATTGGAGAAATATCAGTGTAGAGTTGACGACTGCCTAAAATGAGAAGTGCCAATGTGGAGCAAGAGGTACATTCACAAAGTAAGGAATGGTGAGCTTGATGGAAACAAATGGGGACAAACCTTGAGTCAGCTTATCTACGAATCATGTCTGTCTTTCTATTTTCAAATAGGTCGTTCAGTTCGAAGCTAACTACCAGTGAGGAAGCGAATTCGAATACTTACGGTGCAAATGATCAGAGTCTGCTTGCTTCACACTCCCCACAATGGTTTTCAAGACTAGAGACACAATTTCGACGCTACTGCTTTTAACTAGAAAATCAAATGGTCTCCACCCCACCCCACCCCCCTCCCTATTAATATATACATTTGTAGAATAGTTAAGCCACAGTAGACAGCCCAGATTATAGGCAATATTTTGTAATGCTACCCCAATTTAAAAGCCAGAGACGGAAAATAAGTTTATTCAAGACGGTGACAGGGCTAAAGAGAACTTTACAACTTTTAATTATGGGCAAATAATCAAGCACATTAGAAGTGGAGTTTATAAAGAGGAGTGTTTCCACTTTTAGAGGAAATTTTAGACAAAATGTTAGAAGTGAAAGTAAGGAAATAGGTAGAGTCCCACCTCATCTGGACTCCATCATTAGGAGGTAAACATGTAATAAAATTTGAAGTTCCTCATACCTATTCTTACCTTTTAGCTCATCGAACCGCGTGGGGAAACTTTTATACCATCCATCCACTGGACAGAGGTTTATTAGCCAATCATCGCCAATGTCCCCTCACCAACCTTCACTCGCAAAGAGATGATGATACGAGAATCCACGCACACCACTTCTCTTTCACATACACCTTTTACTTATGGTTGATGATAAACATAGGAGAAAATTGAATTCTACTTAGAATTCATCATCATCATCATCACCTAAAGTTTGCCTTATTTCTCGCCGCTTAACTGCCTGAAACTGCCTTAATCAACTCATTTTTATGCAGATTTGCAGGCACTTACTTGTATTAAGTGGGAATTCAAGAGCTTCCCCTCCCTCCCTCCCTCCCCCCCNCCCCCCCCCCCCCCCCCCCCCCCCCCCCCCCCAATATGTCACCGTTTCGGTGAAGACCTGCCTATAGACTACGTCTTCGTCTTTGCAATTGCGAGGCAAGGCTTCGCGTAGAGGCGTCTTCACTTCGATATTTAATACCTATGCCAGTCTTTGAACAGTGTTCTGAACAACTTTCAACCTATTGTCACTCATCTTGCAATAGGCAACTGTAGATAAACAGTACTAATATGTTTGATTGGTATTTTCGATGGCCCTGTTCAAACCTTAATCTTTGGCACTCGTGAACCGAGATATGCAAATAAAGTCACTAGAACAGTTTTCTGACTACTTATAGAGATATCATCGATCTAGGTATATACCGACGTTCATATTGTGACATCCCCAACGCATAATTGACGAGAGTAATTTTAAGTCCTTGAGAGAGTTGAGTTTGTTCAATCAGTGGAAAGACAAGTCATATCATCTCCATATTCAAAGTGTCCCAACGAACATCCGCGTTTCGAAAAACACAGCACTCTGACTCTCAAATCATCACGGATTGCATATACTTCATTTACTACTAAATAAAAATATAAAGTCGGAGAGTAGCGGATCTTCTTTGGATCATTGTCCAACGTCTCCACCCCACCCCCCACCCCCTCCGTAGTAGATCTTGCATTCAAGTGGCCTTTCGGAATAATGACATCTTAAGTTTACAGCCTTGACAAGATTGCACAAGTTGGAAGCAAATCAATCACCAGACATAGTGAATCTACACTAAGTTAGAACTTAAAGCTTCTTATGTTAAAGAAACAATTTTCTGATTAAATTATCCATCTAAATAATGTATGAAACCTCTTAAATGATAGATAGCAGAAGTGCCATCAAATAGAAATCTTTCCACTTACCAACGTGAGCCTGTTTTAAAGCACCGACATCATTAGTACCATCGCCACACATGAGGGTAGTATATCCCAGTCCACGAAGACTTGCGAGTACAAACTCCTTTTGAGAAGGCGCAACACGAGAAAGGACTTTGGTTTTGGGTAAGATGTAAGCGAGGAGACCACGGCATTCACCGGCAGGATTTTGGCGACGCAACTCCTCAATTCCATCCCCGGTGAGACAGAGCTCGTGTTTTCGAGCTAGCTCGAGGGTAGAAGACTCATTTCCAAGTGGGACCAAGATTTTATCGTCAACGGATTGCCAATGCCATTTCTCATCTGGAAAGAATGCAATTATGAAATTAGGTGGTTTGCAGGGAACTTGACGTGCAACCAATGTAAAGCTTTCACGATTTCCAAAAGCACCATGATCGTTACCACTTTATTTATTTTTTTGTCATTCTGCCTGTACACTTTTAGCTCATTGACTGCGAGATCAATGTCTATACTTTCTCTCTCCCTCCGTTTTATCTTTATTTATGATTGTAGAAATTACTCACCATTCGGAAGTAGTGCCACTTAATCGTTGATTTGAATTTAATTTCATAATTCATTCGGAGAAAATGGGCAAATTTTACTAATATCTGTGTAGGTAAAAACGCCGAGTCACCACTGATCGCAATAACCACAGCTCGGCATTAGACAAAAGCTCCTATCTCCCTTCTTAATGGGTTTTTTTCTCTAACCTCTGATTCAGAGTACGATTTAATGGCTAAAACTTAGAATCACAGCATAGATTAGAGTACACTTCCTGATATGTTTTCAAGCATCTAAATAGAAATGGGACAGTGGCTGTTTCTGAATAAGTTAAAGATAAAGGAAGCTCATTGCGCTGGAAGTCGAAAATTGGAGGGAGGGGCAATTGAGAAGCTAATTAAGCGAGCTCCAGCCTGTTAGCTCTTCTATGATAGGGTCAATTAAACCGCTTATGATCATGTATAATTACTCCGTTTTTATATATTCTTCGGACAAAGAAACAAGATGAGACGACAAAATTGGCCATCATAAACTAATCACTTGTCAAAAAAAGCTCTATAGTGTGGACACAATATTAGTAGTCCACGTGACTACTCATGAGCTTTAGGAGGTGAGATAATTAAATGTTAAAACAAAAATGAATTTACGCTTTTGATGGTTTTCTTCCAACCCTTATTTCTTATTGAACCTCACACGCGATCGCAGCTGATTAACACAATGAAGGTCTTACATTTTCAACATTGTAGTGAGTTATACTGGTAATAAGGAGTGAATAGAAGACAAGATCGCCATTAAGACGACACTTACATATATATCTATGAAATAACAGAGAAAATAAGCCAATAATTTGTTTGATTTCAGCCAAAAATGCTCTTCAAGTATTGTACTTCTCTTCAACAGAAATGGCTGTACATTGATAGCATCACACTTATGAGCTATCCAGTACCATGAAAAAGGAAAGATCATGATATCTAATAAGCAATGAAAATACTACGTTGGAGGCAGATTGATTGAACTTTAACATTTTCAAAAATTATTTTTATGTTTGAGCGCTTATCTGGACAAAATGGGGAAAGAGGGAGAGAGAGAGAAGTAACTTGAACTTGCAAGTGAAGCTAAAGATCACAGCACACACATTTGAAAGAGAAATAAAATAGCAATACACCTTCTTTATTGCAGAAAATAAATAGCTCATCTACTCGGTTGCCAAATGGGTTGATTTTAAGTTTTCCTGCATAAAAAAAACAATTGATTCCACTGCAGAATGTACATCATGCAAAACAAGAGTTAAAAATAAGAGGAGAAATTTTGTGTGACAATACGCTTTCATGATGATGCTATGTGTTGTTGTAGCCGGGTGGTCTTTACGTCCTTGTGATCACAGGGGATGACAAGGTCAAAGGTGGGTGCTTGAAATTAACTTGAGAGTATCAATAGGAAAAAGAAAGAGGTTAAAAAAATTGAAAAAAAAACAAGGGAATTACACTATTGTGAGAGATTAACCGAAAATAGTCGCAAGTTGATTGTGCACTTCTCCTTGGTGTGGTCCAAGAAGCCACTTTCATTCTGGAGACTAACTGGCTCTTGTTGTACTGGCACAGCATTTAATGCCTTTCTACGTGGCGCCCTTCTAGACGTAATCGTCCATCCAGTTAAGACATACTGTTGAAGGGAGAGGAGGAGTGGGGGAGGAACCTAGCATTGAGACTGGTGCAGACGTAAAAATTGGCTAAAACACATTTTTTAATCTTTCCTGAGGTGTGCTAGAGGGCCGAATGTTGATGACGTCATATATATGACAGGGCTTAGCTACTACAGAGGTTAACACTTGACGCAAGCATTTGAATACAGCCTAAGCTCCACTTGGAAAAGAAATGCGGAAGTGAGCACCACATCAGCCCTAGCAACAGAAGAGGATACACTTTCGAAAACTACGACATTTTTGAGCAAATTTAGTTTGCAAGACTCGAGGGGTGTCCAGTGGACTACATGCAACCAAACATATCACACCTTCAAAACTGTTTTCTTTTCAGAAATAAACCAGATTACCAGTGTTTCTGGAAGATGTTCTATTGTGCTCAGAAGCCTTTTCGTCTTTATCATACACTTTTGCATTGGCCTTTACTGCGAGAATCCACATCTGCAACACTTCTAAGGCGATTTAGTAGCGAAGGTCATCATTGAGTGAAAGTTTCCTGGTGGTGACTGAAACACCCTATTACCACGAAGTTTTATTGTGCGAACACAACTAGATCAGATCGACTGCTATATTGCTTTCCTCTAGTCACAGCAGCATCGTAGTCTCCACTACAATTCTCCACTTTCTCCCCGGTTGTTTTCACAGTGTCGAGGGAGCATTGGACAGCCAACATCATCTCACTTTTAATGGCTCACCCAAATCACCATAACAGAACTTATTCTTCTACACGATTCAAGTTGGTTCCAGCCATGTATTCTCGTTGGCAAAACCCTCGTACATGAATGGAAGTTTAGACTTTTAAAAGAACCATAATGTACGTGAACACCCTTGATGTATCCGCAAAAACAGATAATTAGATATCTGAAGAGTCGGTGAAAGACTAGTAAGGATACTTGTCGTCATGTAAGAGCAAGTGGGAACAATAATCATAGAATCGAGTGCCGAGGAAACGAATTGCTTCCAGAGAGAATTCTATAATCTCCATTTAGGGAGCGGAAAATATTGGATTCCACCACGTCCAATCAGTAGCAGAGTACAAATCAAGAAATCAGATGACCCGGGTGGAAATCCATAAACTACTAGTAGCCCATGTAATTATTCATAAACAAAACTCTGTAAGTCAAATCTAATCAAGTGCTATTTCATCTCCATTAGTCTCGTGATCTTATCAATCCACAAATGTCCCCAAATACAGTTTTTTTTCTGTTATCTTTATTCCCTTAGGCCATTGATAGTACCGAAAGAGTGGAGAGTGATAAAGGAGTGGAAAGAGAGTGAAAACTGAGAGAGTTAGGGAAAGGGAGATAGCAAAGGGGGGAGGGGTGTTAAAACACACCACATCCATAAACCGTTGGCATGGAAATTTCCGGTAGAAAGTGAGAGGGAACAATGGAAAAGCATTAGTGGGCAATTTATTGTCAATTCCAGAGGGTTCCAGTAAGCCATAAATGTGGTTACAGAAAATGGTAGCGATTTAATCAAGCATGCAAGGCACATTATTATTCACTTTCTCGCATTTCAGTTTTAAACACTGATAGGTACTAACTAATAAAAATTAAAATGTCTAATACATCTACACAAAATTGTTCGCAGGTCTAGAATATATGTAAGATGGTAAACTGATGAATTTCACGTAAGATCGAGTCGCCTTCTCGACCGTAAGGGAAAATGATATGAAGCTAAGTAATCAGCCTGGGACTCAGTAAGTAGTTATTGTACAACCTGACCATTTTATATATCATCCTCTTTCGTCATTTATTGGGCTTATTTGTAATCGGACTATGTTGATCTACGAAATTTACATTTCAGATTTGTATTAAGGTAGCTAATACTAATAATTGTAAAACAGAGAAATAATCTTCCATTTCAAAAACGTAAAAACATTGAAAAAGGCCTACCTAATTCATTCGGCGGTGTGAAGACTAATACAGGAGTATCCTTCCGTGTGATTCCTAAAAGATCACTCACATGACACGCAGTGAGCGGATTATCACCCGTTACCATAGTGATGTGATGCGAAGAATTCTTGAGCATTTGGATGACTTGCAGTGAATCCGGTTTCAATGGACAGGAGATCACCACAAAACCTGCGAATTTGAGATCATACTCGCAATTCTCACGTTTCAGCTCACGAACCTGTATATGATGTAATGGAACACTGTTAGCAGACTGATCGGTTATTAAAGCATATTGAAAAAGTCTAAAACTCACTTCTTGATGACTAAGTCGACCAAGCTCTTTATAACCCAGAGCAAGTACACGAGCTCCTCTGCGGGCCATTTGTAGATAGGCGTCGTCATAGTCCAGTGGTGCATCAATAAACATTGATTTGAGGACCTCAGGAGAACCCTTGACACAAACCATGTAACTCAAATCCACATCGGTAGTGCCTTGATAGCCAACCACTGTAGACATGCGTCTCAGTTGACTGGTGAATCGGAATCTAAATGTTCAATAGTCGTTAACTTTATATCTACTTATAAATATCCAGTAGTGTTGAGACTTTACTAACCGTTGATAGATGCGAAGTGGAGGTGAACGGGGGACAGATTTGCCAAATACTACTCCTTCAGCATTAAGATTCCAACCAACTGCCTTTAGCATAGCCTTCTCCAGAGGATCACCAAGAAGTCCGCTGTCGGAGTGAACGAGAGCGTGAGCAGAAGCTAGGACCTGAACAGTAGGTAGAGGGCACTTCCGAACAGGGACAATTCGCTCAGCCAATTCACCGCTGAAAATTGACGATAGTTAAGGACACCATATTATAGGCAATTAAATAACACAAAACCCCAGAGAAAAGGGACTTACTTTAAGCCAGTAACGCCTTCCACGACAACCTCGTCTTCGGTAAGTGTACCAGTCTTATCGAAACAGCAAATATCCACTCGACCGGCCAAAGGAATACGAAATGGCTCAGTGCAGTAGATAACTAGAATTAAAATCAAACGCGAATAGCAAACTCTGCTTCATCCAAATGAATAGGAGTGGCAATATAAATCCATAGCTTCGATCTGGGGTTTTTGAAGGATTAGAATAAACCTTGATGAAAGTAAGGGCCAAGATTCCATTTTGGCTAAATTAAGCATATCCGAGTTTCTTAATTAACGACTACCATTCGATATTCGTTAACTTCGTCAATATAGTTTAATGGTATCCATTTCTACCTCATATACGAAATTATTCAATTGATTGAAGACTGAGCCAACTTACACTATGAGAATCTGTGTGAATTTTTAAACTGAAATTACATTTTGAAACACGCTGAAACATATTCTGCGTCTACATGCACAATTATCATCAAGTAAAATACATTCCGCCAATTTCTAGTAAAGCATTCAATGAAACTGACAATGGGTTCTTTTATTCCTGTAGCATGCATAGTAAAGATAGAGTTTAGAATCATTTTATTGTCAATTTCTACAAATTATTGATTTAAGGAGTGAATATTATACATCTTACTTTGAAAAATATTGTCCATAAGAAACGCTGTATAGCATTCAATTTCAAGTAAACTAGCCAAATGGCTCAATATGTTCCATTAAAATTGATGAAATAGAGCTCACTTTGAAACTTGCAAAACTTGCTGACTCGTTTATACTCTAAGCTTAAAATAATTTTCCAAAACATTTATAAGAGTAAAGGCAAATAAGATCAAAATGTCACCAGATCGTCTGGAATAGTGTTCTTCTATCCATCCACCACCCACCCACTTAATAATCCTTACCTTTCTACTAACTATAAGGGCCTGGAGCCAACACAGATTGTCAAGCTCATTTAATAAAGACTTTGGTGTAGAGCATTCAGAGAAAGTGTGAGCGAAAAAATACTCATCGAATGGGGTCAATGTATTAGTTATGAGGTGCTCATAGGGCATGAACAAACGTGCGGGCGTATCAGATATGAACTTGGTCCTAACGCATTCAAAAGTGCATATTTTGTTTGTATCAGTTTGAATAAACAGCGCCACTTCTATCGCAACAAGAGGTGAAGTAAGTCAAAAAGTTGAAGGCATTGCGTCACAAATTGTCCTATTCATATCTGTTTTGGTCGAACTAATGTCTTGTTCATATGTGAATACAATATCTGGAGGTTGAGTGTCAAGTTGTCCTCTTTAGATAGCCTAGTTAAGATTGCAGTTTAAATGCAAAGAAATCATGAACTCTCAGAGGTATTGGATTTTTAAAACAGGATAAAACAATTTCGAGAGGTATTAAAAGCCCCATAATTGCATAATAGAACCTTGAATATTTCTATTTACGAATTAAGTAAAATAGTGAACATAAAACTTCACACAAAAATTTACAATTTCCATTAAGTTTATATGACAATTTTCTCGCCAATGACTTTGGAGAATTGATAGAGTAAATGCTCGTCAAATAAAAATGAAAAAGGCAGGCGTTTATTAGCAAAATCAGTGCGTCACTCCTTCGTAAAATAGAGCAAGATGGCATGGAATAGCGAGGTTCAGAGAGAAATTGCAAAGAAGTTCTGTCATAGTTAAATGGTATTCTTAGCCCATCGCGTCTAGCTACGCAATGCTGATGACTTTAAGTCAACCTCATCATATTCATCATGTCTTGAGGTGTTTTTCCGAACTATTATTATTTCAAAGCAGCAATATGGTAACTCCATCACAACAACATCTGCATTGCAACCAACTTAATAACCGAATATGGAGACTTAATTTTATTCCCATCAAGATGCGATCTTTGTTCGCTCTTTGTTCAGCTATGATGCTTAATAAGACTTTTAATAGAAGTAGAAAATTGATATTAAGCCGTCATTTCAAGGACCGCAAGTACACCGGATTTTTAACGCCTGAATGTCTCAGTCAGACCTTAGCCATTCACATTACAATCATTTAAATACAAAGTCATACATAGTGCTCGTGGATAACACGATATGGGATTGTGGAAGCGGTGTCTCAACAAGGCGAAGAAGAGTCAAACAGAGGTGCATGGATATGTGAATAAGATTAATCATCAACACAACAGTATCTTTAACAGGTAAATGTGTGTGAGCAGGTTAATGGGTCACTTAATGCTAGAGTAATTGTGCTTTTGGCTCCCAAAACCGCCATAGATAGCCCAGTGACACCGATATCGTCGCAGAGAAATCCGCCTCTGAATATATGGATTCACTCGATTGGATTAAAATAGACACCACTCGGGACAAGTATTATTGATGCTTTTTCTCTTCTCCAAATTCAAAAGAAGCAAGTAGTTATGAACTTACACATTTTAGACAAGGAGGCAAGCGAGGTATTGACAGCCAAGGAGAGCTCAATGGGCAATTCCTGCGGAATCACTGAGGTGATAATCAGTGTGCACTCAAGGAAAAGCTTGTAACGGTTTCTACGAGGATCAGCAGTGCCTAAGATGGATAATAAACAAAACAGTGCGGATTATGCTAGGATTAAGTGAGAAAAGGTGGGAAGCAGCTAGTCGTTGTTGACGACGCTCTTCTTAAGGAGTTTGGCTTTAAGTATCATGAAACACACATCCGGATTTGAGGACTAAGGAGAGCGGACTTCAAACCGAACTCATGGCTAAATCAAGGAATTAATAGGACTTATTCGGGACAGATTTAGAAAGCGTGTAAAATTATTATTTGTAATAGATACTTGTCTATTGTTGGTCCATAATTCTAGGTGAACCAAGTATGTCTAGGTCAATACCTTAACTAAATGACACTAAAGGCTAGTAGTTCATCGATGTTGATGGAATTGAAAACAAAATGACAAATTTATGACAACTCAAGAGCAAGTCTAGTGCGTTTGAGTTCTTTTCTATCAGCCGACATAAAGTATGCTAATTTTGTCTACCTCACTTTTCGGATAAAGTTTATACTATCAATAAATAAGCAGCCGATTTCGACATTTAAATACATTTCAGTCCAGTATTTCCAAGAATCACCAAAGTTGTTAGCCAATTTCACTAGAAGTAACTCAAAAAAAAACATCTTAAGGCGAAGAAATAAAAGTGTAGTGGTCCAATATCCGGAAATGATCATACAACTTGTAGCGTTTATATGGGATAGCACATCTACCCTATATATATATATATATATATATATATATATCCAATGAAGACTGGTTTCGTACAACAACAAGAAGGGAATTTGAAACTAGGTCAATGCTCAGCCAGTCTGAATAGTTAGTACTAGCGAAGCGAACTGTGCCAATACACCGTGTATACTTGTGGGGAAAAAGCTAATTCATATATGTCGTAATTTACCAATAAAACCGGTTGTTAATGATCACTGGCATAACTAATGTATTTTATAAAACGACTATGAAAAAGCGTCTCAGCAATTAAAGCAAAGAGTACATATTTTACTAACGGTACATTGAATAAAACATTTCTCAAATAAACTGAAACTTTGATCTTAGTACACGAGCTGACGATTAAGCAGAAATGGAAATATGCCCGTGTTAAACAAATGACATAATCTCCTACTAATCAAATGTTAACTTACCAACAATCCAGACATAAGCAGAAGCAGCCAGAGCAAATATCAGGAGGAAACCAATGAAAGCTAATGTCTCGAGATTATTAGCAGTGACAGCCTTCACAGAAAACATGATAGTTTTGAGTAGACGACCCTGGCAAGTGCTCAGTCCAGTACGCAGCACAAAGCAGGGGCACCCGCCATCAGGAGCTTTAAGGACACAAGAAAAAGTTAAGATCAGGTAGTATAAGGGTTAGTAGGAAAAGAGGATTGAAGGTGAAAAATCGTATACCTTTAGGAATACCACTTTGCTTGGTTGGTGGTGTCATTTGGACAATTTTCGTGCCTCCGAAGAGGACGTGCATTTTGTCATCTTCACTGAAAGTTATAGGCTTCAAATTGGTGAGACCTTCCACGGGCTCCTACAACATAAAAAGGATTTCAAGCAATTAGAAGGATACCATTATCAAGCCTTATATTAATTCCCATGAGGCAAAAGCAAAAGATGATATTATTCTCATTGAGAAGCAATCTGCTAGGAAGCCCAATGAAATATTTTTGTTGCACTCGAAATTTTTGCAATTATTGTATTTTCACACTCGCATCTGGATGTTTGAGGCCACTTGAAGAGTAGGCGTTGGTGCAATTATTAGCTGACAAGGGAACAATTGCTTCACATTATTCAAGACTATGCAATCAATTTTTCTTTGTTCATAAGACGTCGTCGTTTGAGCTATGCCTTCTTGTCCATCCTCTTTGAACCTGAATAGCTGTAGCTTTAATAAGGGGCAGCTGAAAAGTTATAAAACTTTCAATTGCCAACGGCTGCATAGGCTGATGTTGACTAAATCGACTATTTAATTAGACAAGAACATTCTTTAGCAGCACACAAGCATGCAATTTGGTTATTATCCACGCCATGCATAAAACAACAAACATGGCACTACCAACAGTCGAACTTGACTTGATCAATGTGAGTATTTAAATAAGAAGTATATCATATCTTCTCTTCTTTTTTGGATTACATTTCGAAAGGAGCATATATCCCTCGCTAGGAGTGACAGTTAAGATATTCTATGGTGTTTGCAATAATTAACTGCTTTTAATGATGCTAGCATAACAAAATTATCAGTCAGTTGTGTGTAATGACATCTCGTCTTCACTTAAGATGGATCAAGGGTAACAGTTAGTTGCGGTAGGTTTTTTAATAAAAAGATAAATGAGGAATCAAAATGGATGAGGAAATAACAGAATAAATTTCCCATATAAATTAAAACGGACCCTCCAAATGGTGAGAAATAAATATTAAAAGAAGGATTTAAAAAAGAAAGTATTATGAGATGTGATCTAGCATGAAGAGTCAACGTATAAAGCGTTTATGTGAAAGTAATTTTAACGACTAACCTTAGTAACAGGAATTGATTCACCAGTAAGCATAGATTCATCGACAATGCAAGTACCTCGAAGAAGCAGTAAATCGCATGGAATTAGTTTCTCATGAACTGACTGTGTCACCGACACAATATCGCCAGCCACAATCTCCTCACTCGAAAGAAGCATCCACTTCTTATTACGATAGACGTTAACTTTGTAGGGTTGGGCACTCATAGATCGAATTTCCCGCAAGTTCTTAAGCTGTTGCATAACCAGCCCGCTTTCAAAGAGGATAAGAAGACCTAATGTCATTATTGGGTAGAGCCAATATTCATCCAAACACCAAAGGAAGACGCTGAAAACTTGGAAAACGAAGAAGGGAGCCGTAGCACGTTCTAAAAAGAGTTCTCTGAATGGAGGTACGGTGAGACGCAGATGATTATCTCCATAAGTTTCTTTTGCTATCTTGACATCGTCCTCATTAGAATAGCCGCGCCAATCCATGTACTCCTTAAGCTTCCAAGATAGGGGGAATCTAACAGCGTGTACACTGTCTTTGTCATCAGAATCAAAGGTGTACTTTAGCCGTTGAAAATAGAAATAATGCACCACCTCCTGAGAAGCAAGGCTCTAAAATTTAATAGAAACAAATAAGCCACAAAACCTTTTTATGAATAATAGGAACAATGGACGTATATCCAGAATTTGCGGGAGGAGAAACTTTGGCATAACTGGCTCGAGATATGTGTTTTTCCTAATGGGCATAAAGTAAAAAATTGAGTTACCTTTCTAAACATGAGAAGGCATCGAACTGACACAAACCAATAGCAAAATAATGCCGTTAGTACTTGAAGAACTGCAATAACTGCAACTCCTATTAATCCTAACTCCAAGTATTCGGTAACGCCGAGAGTTTGTGACCAGTAGCCAAACCATATTCCATAAAATGCAACGAAAGGCCAAACATATCCGTGAAATAAAACCGGTTTTTCTGTATATAATTCAATTGAATCAATATATGAGGTCAATTTTCCTGTTGACATTGCATATGCAACGTTAATGATTAACCGACAAAATTCTAATTGGTTGACGCGATGTTTTCATAAATTCGCCTTTATTTTGAGGTTACTTCGCTTGGTAATTTATGAGGCTGATTCCAAAATGACAGAAGAATAAAATAACTATTTCATTAACTGCAAAAAATCTAGCATTTCAATTTTACTTGATAATTCGAAGCTGGTACGATGTTTTTCAGTTCTACTAAAGTTTTCAAGTTGTAATCGGAGTTATAGATTTTACAATTATATTATTTGACACGTCATCGCTAGGAACTACTTCGAAAATTTTCCAAAAAACCCAAAGACTTAATTTGTTATATTTTTCCGTTTACTGACTATTGTTAAGAGCCTTTAAATATTTTAAGCACTTTAAGAGCATATCTTAGAATAATAAAGAATGTTATGGTGATTATCGAATGTGATCTGTGGTTTTGCCAGCTTTATTTACTACTCTATGCTATTTGATTTAAAGCAGATAGATTTAAATACAAATTCCTTAAAAATCTTTAGTTTTATAAAACATTCATACGAAAATTTTATTGCTATCTACTTAACACTTCCTTGGCCCCATTATAGCTATCGATAAAACAGATATAATGTGATCATCTCAAAATTATAGGAGAAAAGAAGGTCTTATAATGATACTTTGGACCAATATATTGTATCAGTGATATGTTCTTCCCATTTACTCCCGATTTTTGAGATTAATTAGAAAAAGAGCTTCTTCCATCAAAGGCTTTGAACTTTGCAGATAGGCCCGAAATGGCTTATTCACAGTTCTTGTATCGCGCAAAACTTCTAAAAGTATTTATGCACAGAAAACGAACAACTGATAATTTATATGGCTGATTAAGACATTTAACAGGACCATTTCTCCGCATTGACAGATGTGGACGAGCAATTCAATACAGCATAACCGCCGCTCGAGAATATCCTATACAAATCTTCCGAGGCAATAAAATACCAAAAATCTCAAATGATAGTCTTCGCATTATGATAATTTAGTTAATAATCCCAAGACATTAAAATTATATATATATATATATATATATATATATATATATAGCAGTGTACTCAAAGAGAGGAGGATAGACTTGTTGGATCAGATAATTGCATACGATTGATCACCCAGGGAGTATTGACTCGGTGAGTAGACAGCATCGAATGTACTGCATTTAGGGAGGGTCAAGATACTTGGTCAGAAGTCATGAGTGTCACAGAGATTCAGGTGACAAGCCGATTAGTGAAATCTCTCTGACTCATAGATTTGAAAAAAAATGATTCATGCCAAATGTTGGCTCTTTAAAGTCCGATAAGTAGAATCAACACATTTGAAAATCTTCTTGTTTAAGCTCATGTGAAGTTTTAATTAGAGCCTTCGCGATACTAGGTATGGCCTTTGTATAATCTTGCCTAATGTTTCATTTTTATATGTTGCACGGGGTACAATAGTGGCGTGAAGATTGTAAAAAGGCGAAATAAAATGAAACTCCCTATGATGCCTTTAAATAAGAATAATGCTTTCCATAATTTGATAGGTATATCATTTTTGTATAATGACTACGCTTTAGATGCATCGATAAAGATCACTGGAGGAATTACTATTGTAGAGCCATTTAAGGGAGGTGAAGAACACAGTCAAAATTGGTACTGCATTTGTTCGACTTCAATTAATTATGGCGAGAGCAAAGTCACAGACTTTTAAACAAAGGAAGAAAAACTTGCATGGGGCTTGCCAGGTTGCACAAGG
>UZAE01012823.1:15628-31221 GCA_900617975.1 Rodentolepis nana | reverse complement strand
CCCCCACCCCACCCCAACTTACCCCTTGAATTTGAGATTAGCATCTACTTGCCAGTTTATTATTCAAGAAAGCATGATGTGGTAAATAAAATAAATATTTATTTATTTTTATTAAATGGCAGGCGTTTCGATGGTTATCATTAGCCCTTTAGTTGACTTCAGGCTTTATAAAGGGGAAGGGCGACATCAAAGTGGGAAAAGTCGAGAGGAGGGAACAGAAGAGTGTTTCAGATTTAGAGGAGACAGACACGAAGGTAGAAAAAAGGGTCAGGTGAGTACTGTGGAAGTAGTCGAATATGACATACAGTGAGGTGATGGTAGTTTGAAGGCAGAAGTCAACTAATAGACTTGTTTGCCGTATGAGTATTCGTTGCTCAGTGTGCACCACGTGGAGGTAAGTCTATCGCGCACCCCAAATAAATATATATCAATTCCGTTAAACTGAAGATAGTTGTGTAGTTGTCCAGTAGAAACTGGAGAGTCGAGGACAGGCCAGATGTAAGACAAAAACTTAGCGTTTGCAGATGAGGAGAAGGGTAATAAAAGTCTAAAAAACAGTAAAATATCCCTTTGGGAGTTAGGAGAAAACTTTAAGGCGATTTTAAGTTGAGAAGTGGCAATTCCATTATTAATGACTGCCTAAGTCATCAGAGAAAATGGTGTACAAACCTCTATATACGGGATGGCAATGTCATGTCGATGGATAACAGTGTTGGTTATTCACAGGGAATCGAAAAATTCTGCACACAGGAATCGATCAATCATTAACTAATTATGAAAGTTCTATTTGCAGCTATTTCAAGTAAATAAGTTTCAAGTAAGATTTCTTCTCTTTCTGCTTTTTTCTCCACTCGAGTTAAAGTTTATGGAATTTTCTACGCTGATAGCTTCAGGTGGAAAGCCACCTCATCAATAAATATCAAAACATTTTAAATTTACTTATTTCGGCATTCCGTTTAATTACATTTTTATCGTTATAGCTTGCAAATGAAGTTGTCCGAAACGGTTATTTATCTTTTGCCTTAATGAAGATATTTTGTACAGTTGATCGGAGCAAGCTATTGATTACAATGAGATACAAGTTAAACAGGCGCATCTAGCTGTTAAAGCGATTTTCAACAAAAGTGGGGATTTTTCCATTCACTGATCTTCTATTTCACTTCCTTGACTTAAATATCTAAAATTTTTGATCTTATGAAAGAGATGGAAGTGTGCCTACCGTCTTTATATCTGCCTTAAACATGTGAGCATATAAACTGATTGTGATCAGCGGGCGCAACTTACAATGGTAAATAGAACCTGAAGAATTACGTGACGGGGGTCTTTAAACTGGCAAGACTGCTACATCTGTGTCAGCGACATCACGAAAGGGTTTTTTATATAGCAAAAAAATAATTATAATTGTAATGGTAATAGTAAAAATAAAAAAAAACAAGCCCATCCGTGTAGGGTTGAAATTTGAGGGGAGAGCCAAGTGGGTGTGCGATAGACTTACCTCCACGTGGTGCACCCTGGAAATATGCCTTCACTATCAACATCTTATTTGGAAGCGGAGGGGTGTGTGCGATAGACTTACCTCCACGTGGTGCACCCTGGACAGCGTGCGATAGACTTACCTCCACGTGGTGCACCCTGGGCAACTTTCAACCCTTGCTGGTTTTCTAAACAATTATTCTTAAGAATACGATAGACTTACCTCCACGTGGTGCACCCTGGACAACGTACTTTCAAATGGCAGGCGTTATGATAGGTATCATGGGGTGTGCAATAGACTTATAAACTTACCTCCACGTGGTGCAGCCTGGGCAACGTATACCCCTCCACGTGGTGCACCCTGGCCAACGTATAATCATACGGTCTTACCTCCACGTGGCGCACCCTGGGCAATGTATACTACACCTTACCTCCACGTGGTGCACCCTGGGCAACGTATTCTCATTCGGCTACCTCCACGTGGTGCACCCTGGGCAATGTATACTCATACACCTCCACGTGGTGCACCCTGGGCAACGTATACTCACGATAGACTTACCTCCAGGTGGTGCACCCTGGACAACGTATACTCAAATGACTTACCTCCACGTGGTGCATCCTGGGCAACGTATACTCATACGGCAAAAAAGTCTATAAACCGGCAGTTGACTTCTGACTTCAGACTACCATCACCACGCTGAATGTCATATTCGACTTCTTTCTCAGTACTCACCTTACCTTTTTTCTACCTTTTCCATCTTCGTCTTTGAAACACATCTGTTTCCACCCCCCCCCCTCCCGACATTTTTCATTTTGATGTTCCTTCCCCTCTGTGAAGCCCGAAGTTAACTAAAGGGCTAATGATAACCATCAAAACGCCTGACATTTGATATAAATATATATTGCAGAAAATATGAACCCACTGGGTGACAGTAACAGGTTAAAACTCGACATTATCGATTGTCATTGGTTGATGCAAGTTTGTCGCTAATTAACTAGGTCATGTGTTTATAGTGAAGTGTAGAAATTTCGAAATCAAAACGTGAATATTAAACTGACCAACATCAACAGTCTTAAACCCTATCAACCTTCTAAAATAGCCACAACTCCAGAACTCAATAAAAACAGATAAATATCTTGAAAGTGAACTTTACTCAAAAAATCATGAAGTTCAAAAGTCTTGCCACTTCGTACATTTTAAAAATATGCCAATTTTATAAGTAATCAGAAATACATATTGATTTTTAATTTTTGTTGTGAAAAAATCCCATTTTCATTCAAAATTCGAGGGTTTGATCCGAAGACAAATATTTGTCTAATAAAATAAGCTTTATTGGAGAAGTAGATGCATATTAATTTGTTGACCATGAGTGATAAGAAATATTTGCTTGGAAAAATATATAACGGAGATTTATGAGAAAATGGCTTTCATCTTTGAAATTTATAATAATTTTTTTCCTTTTTTAAATATGTTCAAGTAGTTTCAATACCAATCGATAACCACAATACTTTGTGAAGGTGTGGTGAGGGGGGGGTGAATTCGAATCCTATGATCTGTCTCTTCAAAAACTATTTTCCTATTAATCCTGCAAATTTTAAACTCTTCGTGATTCTACTGTGCATTTCAAATTAGTGTTTGCTTAAAATATTCAACGTTTTCTTGACGATTCCGATGTCCCCATTTGGTTTATTCGTCTTGAAACAATCCAAGCAGAAGTCACATGACATTATTTGAAATGATATAGCTTTAAATACATTTTAACGCGTTTGAATGTTTAGACCGTGTACGATTTGCTCTCACAAAGAGATAATGCTATTGACCTCATTATTTTTCATAAATAATAATTGATTTCAAGGGTTTGTCTATTGGATTTGGGGCTTAAATAATATCACCTTGCAATGAGAATAGTGTTTTGTTTAATATTATTATCACTCACAGAAGTGAAAGAATTAACAATTTCTGTTAACAGAAAGTCCAAAAAATACTAGGGGGGGGGGGGTTGGAAGTAGCTGAGAACAACGTCGAGTTTTCAAGGAGCTTCTTCTTCATTTGAATTTTGATTTTGAGCATCAGGTTATTTTCTAAATGGGATTTTCACGCTCCCAGGATCCCAGCTCATCTCCATTTTGAAGTCCAAACATGAAGAGATGGCGCTCTGTTATTTACCATTATTGATATTTTCATAGATATTCAACGATTCTTTGCCGGTAAGGAGCATATGCATAGGAGGAAGATCAAAACAAAGCAGTGAAATATACGACAGAAAAAAATTGTAATGAAGTTTAGAACTTTAAGTTATTGCTGATAGCACTGTTCCTAGTATTGTCTCATATGAATCTCTGGTACCATATTTAATGTTCTGAGGTGCAATTCAGAGCTTGTTGAGTACAAATTTATCGCCGTGTTTGGTTTGACAACCTCGTTGTTTATTCAACAACGCACCCACGCGGTTACATACCTACACCAAAGAATAGTTATATGAGGTTCAGCGATGATTATTGGTTTTAGAATTAGTAATTTGATTTCAATATTAAAAAACCTTCAACCGCTTTGAAATTTTTCATAAGATGTCCAAAGCAAATTGCGCTTCTAAGATAAATAGGACTTTGTTTATTTATATCAAATGACAGGCTTCATGATAGTTATCATTAGTCCTCTAGATGACTTCAAGCTTCTCAGAAGGGGGAACATCAAGTATTAGAAAGTCGAGAGTGAGAACAGAAGAGAAATCCACGGATGCAAAAGAGGCAGACAAAGGCAGAGAAAGTGTAAGGTGAGTACTGTGAAAGTAGTGGAATATGACATACAGTAGAGGTGATGGTAGTTTGAAGTGAGAAGTCAACTGCCAGTTAAGGGGGTATTCTGGTCTAGAGGCATGAATTTTAGGTCATTTTTGAAGTGCTGTAAAAAATGGCAGGCAATATTTTCATTATTAGTTTTTTATATATTATTTATTTACCATAGAAGCGTACAAAAAACTGAAAAATTAAAAAAATTTAATTTTTTTATCAGCTGATTTAGAGGGGCGTCCCAAAAACATGGTGCATGACCATACCCACGATTTTGGCTCTCCAAGCAATCTGAAATCAAAAAATAAAAACGATTATCAATCTACAATCATATCGCTATGGCCGGAACTACGGGAAAGTTTTAGCTTTATTTTTTTACAAAATGGTGACAGTCTAAAGGAAAAAACCATTTTTGTACCACTTTTTTGAGCATTCTTCAATTTTTTAAAAATATTAAAATTAAAATTTTTAGATGGCCGTAGTTCCAACCATAGCCATGTTTTTAAAGAAGACTCTCTTAAAATTTCAAGTAAATCGGTTGGGCAGAATCTGAGAAATCGTGGGTATCAGATTCAAAAAAACAGTTTTGAGAAAAACGCGTTTAAAGTTTCAAGTAAAATATTTTTCAGTCTAAGTCATAAAATTATATTTTTGACTTACATTTATTCAATCTACTATTCCTGCTGCATACATCGGACCTTCCTCGATTTCGAAAAACTATTTTCGTCTATCTGTTTTCTATTCGAGCAGTTCTGGCCTCCACTGATGCGCTTTAGGCTCGTATCTCGGAGAGGTCAATCCGAGTGTTGTCTCGTCTGATAGCAAATGCATGCGCTTCTAAACCAATTTTCACTCCCATAATCGTCACTATCTTCTATATTGGTATAAATTCTTCATTAAAAATACACACAGCAATAAATATTGCAATTTCAATGATCTGAGATCCGAAATGAATATGCTTTGGAGCAAAAGTCCATATCAGCGAGTTTAGAGACTCATTAATATTTTGAGTTTCTTAACCCAAACATCGAATCAATAACTCTTCTTATGATAAACTTCGAAGGATTTGTCAACGAATGGACATGATTGAATGTAGCGTAGACTATTGCAACTGCATTGTAATGCAATTTTGAACCCGAGCCGTTCTTGAAAATATAATCTTGTTGTTGTATGTAGTACACGAAATGAACAAAGAAATTGCTGAAAAGACCATAAAAACTCCAAAACACAGTAGCCTTAACTATTATCTATAATCAATTCTTCATCATTTCATTTGCTCAATTTTTCTGCTGATGCACTCGTAAAACTGGTGTTTTCCTGTTCCGTAAATCAATTACCGTGAAATATATATGCATAAATGTATGTAAAAATATATATAGATAGATAGATATAACGAAACAAAAGGGCTTTCTAAGAAATATAGATTCAGATAGTCGGAGAACTCATTATGTCTTTTGTTCGATTAGTTGCAGCCCAACCGATTTGGTTGCCTGCTCAGCAAAATATTTATATCTCCAAAACTAATTTGAATTTTGGAAAATCCTCTCGTAGACATATTCTTAAATAGTTAAGCTATAAAAATATGTAAAAAAATTATCGAAAATTTTTTTTCTAACCAGAATACTCCCTTAATAGACTTTTTTGCCGTATGAGTATGCGTTGCCCAGAGTGTATCACGTGGAGGTAAGTCTATCGTACTCCCCATCTCAATCATTATTAGACATAGTCTTCTGAAACTACCATCCATGAACCTGTCTGTTTTCTCTCGACTTTATTTAAGATGGTATTTACACTTCCAGAATAAATATTTTTCATTCTTTTTTGTGGTTATGTATCCGTGACAGACTGACTATGCACAATGATCTTCCATTGAGTTTCAATTGACATGTATTGGTGACTCAAGTCGGGCTTTGTAAAAGTTTCATAAAAATACACTATCTTAGCTTCCTTCGAGATTTTAGTTAGTTAAAATAAAATAAAATTTTTTCCTCTAAATTAACTGCGCAAAAGTATTTCTCATCAGCATTCCAAAATTCTGTTTAGAATTCCCAAGGCCCGATTTATAAATAAATGTTTATTTATAAGTGGAAAGTAAAATATCCCACAGCTTCAATAAAGGACACAAATATTTTATGCGCCATTTTATCTTTAAGTTTGATTCAAAGAATAGTTGTTTATTGTTTATATTTATTTAAAAAATTCACAAAGTGAAAAGAACATGAAATAATGCAGTATTTTAATTTTAGTATTCTAAATTATATATGTCAATTTAATATTTGTGGCAATTAATTGACTTTTCTGAATAAGTGCTCGTGTATTAGGAAATTTCATTAGATGCCAAAAATATGTAAACTCTGTTACACTCATAACGTCATCAATTTACGAAATTTACGTAAAAGATTAATATCTCCAATATACTACTATACATAGTCAAAATATATAAATCTAATTAATTTTTAAATGAGCTTAACACCTCGCAAAATATTATCATAAAATTGCTTGATATCAGTTGATTTAACTACAAGAATTCATTTTATGCATTTCATGTTGTGATTTCAAACATGCGTAAGGGGCGTGACAACAACTTTCAAATTGACAAATAGCGTTCATCAGCTCAATACTCATCTAATTAGTGGGAGCTCAAATTACACTGATTAATTTCTTTCAGTAAAGCCCAAAACAAGACCATCTAAAAATGAAAAGCGTTATGGTACTTCCGAAAGAATGAAAATAAGTCCTTGAATGGATTATAAATAAAATCTTTCAAATATTATGCTGCTATTTTATTTCATATCAAATGGCGGGCGTTTTTGATAGTTATCACTAGCCCTTTGGTTGACTTCAGGCTTCACAAAGGGGAGGAACATCAATGTAAAAAAAGTCGAGAAGGAGGGAGAGAGGAACAGAAGAGCGTTTCAAAGATGTAAAAGAGACAGACACAAAGATAGAAAGAAGAGCGTTTCAAAGATGTAAAAGAGACAGACACAAAGATAGAAAAATAGGTGAGGTGAGTACTGTAGAAGTAGTCTAGTTTGAAGTCAGAAGTCAATTGCCGGTTAATAGACCTTTTTGCCCTATGAGTATACGTTGCCCAGGGTGCACCACGTGGAGGTAGGTCCATCGCGCACCCCTATTCTGGTGTTATATACTCCTTAAAACATCAACATCAATTTAATTTCCCCTTAAAACATTTGATTGTCCTTGATTGTCGCAATAAAACTAGTATCTTCACACACTACTAATGATTCTGAGTGGCCCTTGATGTTGACTTTACAATTCAAAAAAAAACATTTTTTGTATTCAATAATAATGTCATTGGGGCGGAGTGAGCGATAGACTTACTTCCTCGTGTCGCACCCTGAGTAACGTACACTTATGCACCAAAAAGTCTATAACCCAGTAGTTGACTTCAAACTACCATATTTGACTACTTCACAGTACTCACCTTATCTTTTCTCAAACTTTTTGTCTGTCTCTCTTACATTAGTGAATCACTCTTCTATTCCCTCTCACATAAAGCCCATCACTTGGCATAAATAAGTGTAGTTATTGGAAAAATTCAGAGCATATTTTTTTCTCATAAGTTTGCAATAGGGCTAAATCCTCGTGGTTAATGTCTGGGCAAATCTGTGATGCGCTAGAATTCCCAGGAACCAGGTTTAAGATTTTTCATAGTAGCTTTATATTTGCGAAGTATAAGCAGTTTCCTTTGCCAACTGCAAAGATTTATCACAAAATATGAAGGTTCCAATAATCTTTATTTTTGACTTTTTTGTTTCCTATTTATTGAACCAAATCCAAATTATTCAATACTTGTGTACATAAACATTACAGTTAAATTTCCGGAAGTTTAGAGATTAGACTTTGGGGGTTTGATAAATGAGTCTAAGTGTAGGGAAAGAAAATGAGTATCCTCATCGTGAGTTCATTTCACATTAAAAGGCGGGGAGGTTTCGCGTTCCAAATAGAGTGGACTTGTTTTAATCCATGATACGAAAGCTCTTAATTGCACATTAGATAGGTCGGACATGAGAAAGAAATAGTGGCCTATTTTCGGAAAATGGCCTTTGTGTTTAACAGAAAACCGAATTTCGCAAAAATAGGCGAAAACAAAAATTTTCTCGCTCACTTAAATTTTGGATTAATTATTCACTTTACTTTAGAGGGTATCTCCTGCCTATGTGAAAACAATGAGTCATCTTGCTGCGATTTCTACTCTTAATGGTACGTTATGAATTGATACCTCTCAAGGTCATTTAAATTATTCCATATTTGTCCTCCACTTTTAGGACTTGCTCTTTCTTTCCTTGAAATAGGATATTTATTTATATATTTATTTCAAATGGCAGGCTTTATGATATTTATCATTAGCACTTAAACTTTGACTTCAGCTTCCCCATGGGTGGGGGTACATATATAGAAGTTAATTAATAGCAGTTCATTAGCTTCATCAGACTTCATAGAAGAGAAGGAACATCAAAGTGACAAAAAGTCGAGAGGGGTGACAGAATAGTGATTCACAGATGCAAAAGAGACAGACAGACAGACACAAAGATAGAGAAAAAGGTAAGGTTGGTAGAATATGACATACAGTGGGGTCATGGTAGTTTGAAATGAGAAGTCAACTGCCGGTTAATAGATATTTTGCCGTATGAATATATGTTGTCCAGTGTGGACCACGTGGAGGTAAGTCTATCGCACACCCCTGAAATAGGATATTAAATCCTTACGTTATATTCTTCCCATAGTGCAGTCGGGGTAGATAGTGATAGTCAAAAATACGTTTCCCTGATAATTCAATTACTTTTTTCTAAGCAATAATTCAATGAGTCACCTAATGAAATTCACTTTTCTTTGCGCTTCTTTATTTTTTATAAATACAAAAGTTTTAGTGGGTTTAGTACCTCTGGCATTTAAGAACTCATTTAAATTAAATTTGTTTTCATACAGAGAAAATCAGAGAGTCAATATTTCATTGTTTTGTTACTCAACAAAATGCTAAATTTGGTGTTTCCACACCCGGTAAGCAAATGAAACCGGCGAACAGAATATCTAACAAATGATACATTACCGTAGTGATTTCGACATTTTTTTTAATTTTTGCGACAAAAAATACGGGTTTGTTCACGATGTCCAGTGGTTGGTGATAGACTGTGCCACATGATACTCAGCCTTGCTACTTCAACGCGTCTACTTCTTCCAACGGTTTGGGGAAGCCAAGTACTCTTACATTATATTCAACGACTTGCATTCTTGATGTTTCAAAGAAAGCGGAAATAAATGTTATATGGTGACACAATTCCGTAAACCGTGTAGAATTACTACAAATGCATGTTTATATTAAACGAATTTCGTTGATCGTGGAAGAATTCGTTTGATTCTTATTCCCGGCTATTATCAATTTGTATAATTAATATTGCCATAGCAATCAAATGGATGTCGTGTTATTGCCAGACGTTTAGATTAGTAAATTTAATTGTACAATTTATTCAATTCATTAAAATTTTTTTAAATTAGTTGTATAAATTCTAAGTTAAGAAAATTTGAGAGAACGGTGCTCTCCGCTCTTGGTAACTGACAATTAGTGTAATTTTCGTCCAATCTCCCACCAACCATAACCCCAAACATCAAAACTCGCACTCAAACGTCACAGATCGACAAAGCTAATCAATACTTTATTATCATTTTTCTTTTAAATTGTTAATTGTAATGCTGAAATTCAAATATCTTCTTGTTGAAAGCGTATTTTTAAAGGACACTTGATATCACCCCATTTATGACAAATTAGAATTTCCTTTATATGTCTAAGTACATTTTGTCACGAACTTTTTGTGTCTACTGTTTTGTAATTATTTCCAACTCTGAGTTCCGTGAGTCAGTTTGATCTATACATCCAATTCAACACCTATGGTTGTGCCACTCGTGATCTGGGATCATGTGACCTGAACTGCATGTTTCGAGGACACTCAAAACTGCCCATCCTCTAAGTCCCTTTGATCTGACTGATCGAAAGTTTGCCCTTTGTCTATCTCAGTCTCCCGTCCTAATGTGTAACTGACGCTCATATAGACCTCCAAACACACTACTTCATCCTTCTCTCACAATATTCCCTGAAAAACATTGTGACCAATAAAATTTATGTAAAGCATTTAAACAAAGAGCGAATTTTGAAGAACTGTAGCTATTTTATAAAAAAATTATAAAGTTCAAAAGAGGTAACGCTTGTTGACGATAAAGTAATATATAAGAGTTATTTTAGTACTGCATTGAATTTTCGTTACATTTTAATTAAAATCAGGTTGACTAATGTCATTTATGAGTGCCTAAGAATTTCGTATTATTAATAAACATCCGTAAATGCTTTTTCTATTTATGCCCATTTTGTTATTGCCACGGTTCGACGACTGCACTGGAAGCCAACCAACCAATCGGACTCTTTCAAAATTCGCACTGAATTGAGAGTTAAATTGAATTCAGTTCAAATGATAATAAATCATTTTGTTATCGACGTGGGTCCCAGATTTTAATGTTGTGATTCAAGATTTTTTTCTGAATTTTGAAAAATTTCCAAAGAGACATTCTTTTAATATCTAAACTCTGTAATATTTGGCCAAATTAATTTGTTATTTAATTTAGCAGATCACATTCACTTCAATACTTTATTTTTTTATATTATGTGAAAGCCATTTACATTTTGTTCATTTTCTCTCCTGATTGGTAGCTATTCTTACTTATATAAATTTATAGTAAATTTAAAATGCTCCTTACACCCTCATCCGATTTCTAAGAAATAAAATGTTAAAGATGGTATTAATGTTACTTTATGTTCTTATTGAACTACAAAGGTCCAAAATCGGAGTTCAAGATCAAGCAGGGCAAAAATTGATATTTCTTTCAAATTACTATCAAAAAAATAAATAACAAGTAGAATCCCAACAAAATTTAAATAGAAATACACCTTGAAATGAATGAAGTATAACTAATATGCTTTCAATGAATGAATGTTTCAATTATTATATATGAGTGAAAATTGTCCATAGCCAAAAGAGCACCAGTGAACTGGTCATCCAACAATCCAAACTAACCATTGGATTATATAACATCGAAATTATCTTTGGGAAAGTCATAATATTCGAATATTGGAACAGTCAAACCTAAGGAGATAGACTACGATCAATACCATATATTTAGTCATTCATTTATTTATAGCGAATGGTAGTCTTTATGATAGTTATCATTAGCCATTTAGTTCACTTCGGGTTTCACAGAGGGGAAGAACTAAGAAAAAGAGACAGACACAAAGGTAGAGAAACAGATAAGGTGTGTACTGTGGAAGTGGTTGAATATGACATGCAGGGGAGTGATGGCTGTTTGAAGTCAGAAGTCAACTGTTGGTTTATAAACCGTTTTGCTGTATGAGTATACTTTGGCCAGGGTACACCATGTGGAGGTAGGCCTGTCGCACTCCCCACGATCAATAATGGGAAGTCATGATACATCGATTCAAAGATCAAATCTTGTATGACTCAAAGCACAGGCCTTTTTCCGCCTCTTCTAGATCACCTTTCCTTTGCTCATTGTGTTTGTGGGCTATCTCGCAATAAAACGAATTGAGTTTGCCCTGGCGCGGGTAATTCGAAATTCATTATCAACATTTTTAAAGAATTTAATTTAAAACGATGAAGTGCGAAGTTAATGGTTGATAGTTGTTTGCGACCATTCAAATGCCTCAAGAAGAAAAATAATCGATTTCAACACATCCTGCCCAGCATTACAGAGTCAGAACTAGTGGAAATCTCAAAGACGAAACTATCAAAGTGTCCGTGGTTCAATTGCTGCTTTTCTCGAAATTGCCCTCCCAACTTTAAGTTCTCAAACTGTAATTCATGGCTTAGGAAATATTTGAAGTCTTTACTGTTCGGCTACTAACCCGCACCGGTTGTTTCCCTAATCCTTTCCTGTACAAATACTAATCTTTTTATTCATTATTCCTGATTTTATGAAACTTAAAGTAACGATAAAGTAACAGTAAAGCCACTCTTATAGTATAATTGAGTAGGGTAACAGAAATGAGAGACAATCCTACCCAAATCAGATGAACTGGCATTGAGATGCACTGATGGTATATGCGAGAGTTTAGGAAAGCCAGTGGCGTGTCTAAACTGCCTACGTGTCAGTGGAATTGTGGGTGCAGTCTAAAAATAGCAATTTTTGGAAAGTTTTCCGATTTCATGCTCCATGTCTATCAATTAGCGTCTGACAATTGGGCCAGAGGCTGGAGAAGGCAAATGCGCAAATTCATGTCAAAACCGAGCAGACCCACGAGTCAGATGTACGAGCACTAAAATGCATTTTATTATTCGAACCATTACAAAAGGCCTCGAAATTCCAATATTTTGATCAACTTGATAAGCCACGATGTCGTTCTCCAAAATGTCGATGCGATCTGTATTTTCCTAAATTTGTATCTCTGAAATTTCATTAAGTGCAATCTTTAATCAATCTACTAGTACGTGAAATTATGACGATAATAGATATCACCACATATTGAGGGCGTAGTTCCATTATCTTTTACCATTTCACATCTCTATCATTTTGTTCGAAATTTGAAATCATTTTTGTCTCTTAAACTTACCTTTTTTGATTATAAAACTGACGAATCGGGGTCATTTGTTGTCTAATTACACTCCGGTGAAAAAAAATTGTAGCCTGAGAGGAGAATCAAGCAAGGAGGGAGGTGTAACCAATAGAAATGCAAGAAAGATGATGTCGTATGAAAAATGAACAGAATCCATGATTGGAAAAGTTGGTCTACTTTGTGTATACCATGTTAGACATTTCATTTTCCTTAATTAGCCTTGTCCTCATAATTATTATTATTATTGTCCGTAGTAGCGCACAGGATGTTACAATCGAAAAGATACTGAGAGCAATGTAAAGATTTCTGGGAATCTTACTTAATTTGAACTTTGAAACCGAGTTGAAATAATTAATTAAGGGGCAGTTCATGTTCCAGAATTCAAGTTTTTCTAGTTTTCCCTTGCCTATGATGTTCAAAGTGGGGGTGTGCGATAGACTTACTGCCACGTGGTACACCCTGGGCAACGTATTCTCATACGTTAAAGGAGTCTATTAATTGGCAGTTGACTTCTGACTTCAAACTACCATCACCCCACTGTATGTCATGTTTGACCCCTACCACAGTACTCATCTTACCTTTTTCTCTATCTTTGTGTCTGCCTGCCTCTTTTACACCTGTGAATCGCTCTTCTGCTCCCCACCCCTCGACATTCTGCTTCTTTGATGAACCTTCCCTCTATGAAGCCTGAAGTCAACTAAAGGGCTAATGATGATCATCAAAACGCCTGCCATTTGAAATAAATAAATAAATGATGTTCAAAGTTTATTTATTGGTGTTATTTCAGTAAGATGGACAGGTCTTGCAGAGCCACATCACTTACACTTGTCGAATGATAGAGAAGTTAAAATTTGCCTTCATATTTAGTGTTTGCTTATCAAAGTCGATGTAACTAGAAATTTTAAATTCCTAGAATTCGGTAAGCCGTGTTCACTTTAGTCGAGTACTTATGCTGCTTAATTAAGCACTCACTCTAACAATTAATGAAGCTTAATGAAAACTGTTGATGTGTTAATTTGGAAGTTCAGATGAAATGGGGGTGGGGTGGGGGGGGGGGTTCTCTTGATTCTCCTATCCTTATTACAGCCTCTCACCAGCATTGAACCAACATTGGTGTTTTAACAAAGAGATGGAGCTATAATACCAAAAAAAACAAAGCTCTCTGTTGGCCTGATTTTTCCCCCTTTTAATCCAATACCCGTAAACAAATTTAACTGCCTCATTTTCAAATTTTTAAATTTTTCTAAGCACATAAATATTTATCCAGACTCAGGCTCATTTTTCCATTAATCAAATTATTCATTTTCATGAATAATTTATGTATAATCGCTTCAAGTGGTGTAGAGTCTTTTTAACGTTATGCGAGTCGCAGCATAGTTTTTAAAAAGGCAAGTGGAGGGGGTGGGGGGAGAGCAGGAGGGAAGGGAGGGTAGGTTATAAATCTCCCATTCCATCTCCTCCACCCTCATCTCATCCCACTCTCAAATGAATCCCCGCTCTGCAACTCTTCGCACACACACACACACACACCCAACTAAATAAAAACAACAGCATCAGCAGAAGCAGTAGCAGTAACAGCAGCAACAACAACGTCGTGTGTATTTGAGATTCATGAACATGGTGCGAAAAAAAAACAAAAGTCGAGCGACGTTTTTCAGTTTATTTTTGCGCTTGAGTTAGCATGAGATAGAGGGAGATAAGACACGATATCCTTGCTTCTCGTATGATTATTTAATAAATTTCGCATTTGATCATGTAATTGTATAATATGGCTCTGGTTAATTTAAAGCTAGCAATTAAAGGAGGAGAAGTAAAATAGAGATGACGGGAAATATTCCTCCTCAAGATAATAGAAATCATTATTTTCACTACTTGGGGGTGCGCGATAGACTTACCTCCACGTGGTGCACCCTGGACAACGTATCTTCGTACGGCAAAAAAGTCTATCACTCGGCATTTTGACTTCTGCTATTAATTAACTGCTATAAATGTACCCCCCCCCCTTAACCCTTGGGAGAAGCCGAAGTCAAAGTTTAAGGGCTAATGATAAATATCCCAAAGCCTGCCATTTGAAATAAATAAATAAATCAATTTTCACTACTTGACATTTAAAACAATCCATCAATCCATTTCAGGCCTTCGATTGTCCGAGTCATAGACACGGAAGTATAAGAGATGAATGTTTCCTTTACTCGCGTCGAGTCGGTATTCTGATTCGATAATCATTCTTGGCATACCTCTTTTTCTTTATTGTGTGCATTTATTTATTTATATCAAATGGCAGGCGTTTTGATGGTTATCATTAGCCCTTTAGTTGACTTCAGGCTTCACAGATTGGAAGAAACATCAAAGTGAAAAAAAGTCGAGAGGAGAGGAACTGAAGAGAGTTTCAAAGACGAAGGTTGAAAATTTAGAAAAAGCGAAGGTTGAAAATTTAGAAAAAATGTGATGTAGTACTGTAAAAATTTAGAAAAAATTTGATAAAGTACTGTGGAAGTGGTTGAATATGTCATACAGTGGAGTCATGGTAGTTTGAAGTCGACTGCCGGTTAATAGACATTTTGCCGTAAGAGTATACGTTGCCCAGGGTGCACCACGTGAAGGTAAGTCTATCGCACACCCCTCATTGTGTACATAGGACTCACATCTAAGCACTTAAGATTTCATACAACATCAATACATTGCATTCGCT
>UZAE01012822.1:7984-31225 GCA_900617975.1 Rodentolepis nana | reverse complement strand
GAATAATGATTCACAGACGTAAAAGAGACAGACAGACACAAAGGTAGAAAAAATGTGAGGTGAATTCTGTGGAATTATTCGAACATGAAATGTAATGGGGTCATGGTAGTTTGAAGTCAGAAGTCAACTCCCGATTAATAGACTTTTATGCCGTATGAGTATACGTTGCCCAGGGAGCACCACGTGGAGGTAAGTCTATCGCACTCGCCATAATATATGCACAAAACACTACTTATTAATCGATGGTAGTGTTCCGAAATCTAAAATTGTAGAACTGTTAACGGTCATTTCTAAGTGTGATAATCTTTTCTATCCATAATCAATTGTGAAGCTGCCAAATGAATTCAAGGGTTGGCAGGAAGGAGATATAATTCTTGCATTATCTGGGGGGGGGGAGTCTATTTATCTGCCTCATCGTTCAATAAGGATTTTAAGTCTTAATAAAGTTTATGGTTCTAACTGTGGTATCGTTCTTTGCCTATAAGGTTGTCGTAGCTTAAACATTTTGAGCTACTGATTTAGAACTCAGTCACGATAGATGCTGGCTTTCAGGAGCAAGGATTTGTATTCCTCTTCGCCTTCGTAGTACTGTATTTACAGTCTTGTTAAAATGAAAGCATTCATATTTCTAGAATAGGCAAGGATACAGATCTCTAAGTTTGCATAACCTGTCTAACTAACGTCAAATTTAAATGTGTATATATTGCGGGACACGATGGCCATTTCGAATCTGGTCAGCCTAGTTAGTATTTATTGAACCTGAACTATCAGAATCATGCATTGATAACGCCACAACTTAATATGGAAATGAAAATTTAAATGCCTGTAATTTTTTAACCCTTCCTCCTCCTTTTAGTCAAACATAACTCTCCTCCAAAACGCCATAGCCGCCATCAAGCCCATCACTTACAACTCAATCACCACTGCAACCGGTGCTCCACCGATTGCAAATGAAACAACATTAATCGCGAAGTCTGCTGCCAAGCAGAATCCCCATGAAAATGTGCCTCCTACAGTTCCACCGGTGGATTCTAAGAACTTCTCGTGATCCTCTCCTGCCTATCTCTATTTCTTGTGATTCACTAGCCATAATCCTTCTACTAACCTGCTTACGCCCCCCGCCCCCCCCCCCTAATACTGATTTCAATGTTCTATTCTGCTTTTTGAGTTTTCAATCTTGCCTACACTGTCTTTATTGGCGATTTCCCAAGTGAGTTGAATGAAATTAAAAATAACTCCTTTGTTTACTTATTTTTTATCGTATAGGGGCTGTGGTTTGCTATTACCACAGAAGAGAATATTAGATTGTATCCAGGTTTCTTGTACTGGGAAGGAGTCTGTGAATTCCATGTTGAGCAGTCCTATTTATATCGAGAGCTGACAGGGTTGTAAAAACAGTTGGATCAGGAGGACGTTGTAGTGGTCACCGTACATGTATTTCGACTCGGAGGTTGCGATATCGACGCTCTCCGCCGTGATTCTAATGAGTAGACAATGGTTGTCTCCAAGTCAAATCCCATTTCGTCTCCTTGGTCACAATATTGTACTTGTAGTTGATGAACTTTCTTCAGAAACTTCAACCCATTTTGGGGTATGCATGAGGAATTGTATATTACGAATTGCTCAAACCGGATGGAACTATTATAGGCGAGGTTAATTGTTGTCAATATTTGCAAGGGATAAGTCGGAAATCGAAAGATTAGTGTACACATTCATTTGAAAGAAAAGAGAAAACTCCTCAACGCGATATTTTTCTGTCCTGAAAATGCAAGAATTAGATCGAGGAGTATTTCCACATCCTCCCTAGTCATCAGGCCTCGCCCCACCGCATTAACACTTTTCCAAGTCCATGGAGCACGATAATAGAACGATGAATTGGAAATGTGACCTAAGTGGAAACCCACTTGCAAGAGTATTTCGGTTCAAATATAGCCAACGCTTCGCCAATGAGGTGTGGTCGGATGCAAGTAACAACTGATTCTGTGAATTATATCTCATTATATCATATGCATAGCTAAAAAGCAATAAAGGTTTAAATCTTTCAGCGAAATTTATCAGAAGTTAGTTATCCAATGAGGTGATTGGTCTTACCATCTGGAGAGACGGTCCCATTAACAACAACTCATTATTATTTACCATTACTCGACATCTCCACGGGCGAAGATATTAGAACACGTCGATTTTTTACTTATATTTTATTTATATTTATATATTGTTGTCGTTGCAATAAAGTGGTGCAATATTGAATGCTCACTTATTTATTTTATCTGATCTATTATAAATTATTAATCAAAGTCCCACATTAGACCGAGTTTCGTTTACAAGTCATTTGGATCTTACTCCAAGGTTTTATTGAGGAAAAATGCATGTTTAATTCTAAGTTTAATACAATAATTTACAATATTGTACTTGTGGTCTTAAATTGAATAGTTGGAGATTTAAAATAGATGGAGAGATAGATTGATTGAATATTCAATGGCCAATGTCGATCATGATCCAGCTAAACAAAATTAATTAATTTAGATGAATAGATAATTGAGGTTGAATTAGCTCTAATGCGAGTAAAAGTCTCAAAATCCAAGAATTTTGAAGATTCTCCATGCAAGTGTATAAGGCATAATCGATAATGCTACAACGAACGGATATGCTATTGACTAAAATTAAGCCATACTATTGGTTGCTGTTGAATGGCCCAAAGAAATATAACTTCGAAATTGTATTATTCAGAGGTATAAATTGCCTTGTTGTTAAAGAAAACAACATCCTTCAACTTCCAGCTTTTGAGAATTCACGCTCTCACTACTGCTTTGTTGATTTGAAGTAATTTTTAAAACGCAGAAATGAAAAATGTAATTGTTTCGGAAAATTAATTGAAATTGGCGGCTGATATTAGGGTAAAAGATATTTAGACGAATATTTAGGTCCATACTGGAGTTAGGTCTGGATATTCAAAAAGATAGACAAGTAAAAGTCGATGCCCAGGTGACATTTGTTTATTGTCGCTGCAGTGATAAACGTTCAGAGGTCACGGGTTAGAAACTCACAGAATCTAATCGTTACCGAACCGAAAAGATTGACTATTAAATTTATTAGTACAATTAGAAATTCTCATTAGGGGGATACAATGATTCGGCGCCCAATCCAATTACTAGATAGGCTCGAGAATTTTTGATATTATTAATTAATTGACATTGGGAATAGATTACAACTCATAAACCAATTTTCGAAGGTGCTTTAAAAACCATACTTTAGCAATAGCACTATGAAACCTCGAATTTAACCATTTCTTATATATGAGAGACGGGGTGTGCGATAGACTTAACTCCACGTAGTGCACCCTGGGCAACGTATACTCTTACGGCTATAAAGTCTATAAATCGGCCGATGACTTCCAACTTCAAACTGCCATGACCCCACTGTATGTCATATTCGAGCACTTCTAGAGTACGCACCTTACTCTACTCCCCACCTTTATATCTGTCTCTTTTACATCTCCGAATCACTTTTCTCTCCCCCCTCTCGAACTTTTTTGTGCCTTTGATGCTCCTCCCCTCTGCGAAGCTCGAAGTCAACTAAAGAGCATAATGATAACTATTTCAAAGCCTGCCGTTTGATATAAATAAATGAGAGGATTAGAAAGTATGGTTGGCCTTCCCATTCGCCGCACTCGTAACGAAAGACAGTAAATCCGATTTCAAGGACTAACACGTCAACTGATGCTAATTATAAGAAGAAAATATTACATGAAAATATGATTAGCAACAAGAGGCTAGGAGAACGTAGCTATAAAATCAAATCTACCCAAATGCATTCATTTTAATTGTACATTCAATCAAAGTGTTATATGTATTTCTTAGCAAAAGAGTGAAGACTTTTCTATTACTAAACTGGACTCGAGTGAATTTTAGCTTTCCAAGGTTTCTACTAACTTCAAGTTGGAATAAATTTTTCATTAAAGCAAGATTTATGATCGATTTAAACACGTGCTAATGATCTGTTGGAAACGGCCCACTGGTTTAAGGAATCAAACGGTTAAAGAGCTATTATGGCGGTGAATGTAAACAGTATTGTGGATAAATTTCGCAACCAACTTAGCAAAGACGCAGAGGCCCACTTAAGTCAAGTTTTACCACAGCGTCTTCAATCCGTAATTGAAGTTCTTAAGTCCCCTATTTTCGATATTGCCGCAAATTTGGAAAAAGTGAAAAAACTGTCACTTGGTTCGATTTCAAGCGACTCGATGGCAAATAATGCTGAAATTCCGCGTTCATCGAAAGAAATAACATCGAATCCCACAGTTACTGACGCTTACAACACAATCAAGCCATTCCTTCTTCAATTAAACGACGATGCCCAACTTCTACGAATGTGGGTCACACTGAACATTCCAAAAATCGAAGATGGAAATAACTTTGGAGTCTCCGTTCAAGAAGAAGTCATTCTTGATGCTTCAAAAACGGAATCAGATGTAGTAACTAACTTGGATTTTTACTCTGATTACTTATTGACTAGAGGGAAAATCAGTAGTAAGATCATTAAATGGCCAGGAGTTAGGTCATACACGGATGCACTAATTGAATTGGATGAAATGGCCTACGTGAGGATGAAAATGACCCTACAAGATATAAGAAACGACTATGCCAGGCTGTATGACCTTTATACAAAAAATATTGACAAGATTTTAAATCCTCGTTCGTCAACTGGGCTAGAAGCGCTCAATTCAATGTATTGATTTTCGATCAGTTATAGTACCCGTGATTTATAAACCTAAATGGGTGTTCATTTTTGCTACTTAAGTCGTTGTCACCCCAATGAAAAGTTATTTAGGTTAACAATTTTCATTCTTAAGAATTGCCATCGGAGAGTTAAAAGTTATTTACTTTATTAAGGTAGTATCTCATGAATAATAAATTGCTTTTAAAATGGGGAATAGTGTCTCAGCTATTAATGAACAATTGTAGCTTTACATTGAGCAAAAATCGATATCGATATTCAAACTTTTTACCGGAATCATTATAACCCTATTTTATTTAGCCTTGATTGACGGAAAGCTTTAATTTTGCCAATAAATGATCATCCCTATTATCGAATGCGTTTATAACACTTGACCTGGTTGGAGGGGAACACGTACTCAATCATTCCCTTGATCAAAATTCGTCAGCGGTGCAAAAATAAGCATTGATCTCAAGATCTCTGAATAGCCAGACATGTATGCTAACCACTCCATCAAAAATAACTCACAAGACCAGAGTAGATTGCTCTCCCGGATGTACACTGTTCTCCAAACTTCTTACGAACAATTTAACCGATGCCCCACAGATACCACTATACCACTGAATAGTTGTCAGTAGAGCTCTTTCCAATATGGTTTAATTGGCTTATAGAATTAAGTTAACCATGCGACAAACATGTAAATTGTTCTCAGAAAGCTCTCGTTTTAATGGCAGGCGTTTTGATGGTTATCATTAGCCCTTTAGTTGACTTCAGGCTTCACAGAGTGTAAGGAACATCAAAGTGAAAAAGTCGAAATTGAGGAAGGGGGAACAGAAGAGTGTTTCAAAGACGAAGGTAGATATGGTAGAAAAAAGGTGAGGTGAGTACTGCGAAAGTAGTCGAATATGATATACAGTGGGGTCATGGTAATTTGAAGTCAGAAGTCAACTGCCGAATAATAGACCATTTTGCCGTATGAGTAAACGTTGCCCAGGGTACACCACGTGGAGGTAAGTCTATCGCTCAACCCCACATGCAAATTGTTATTTCTTGCAGAGACGTCTCTAACATTTATTTCATATTCCACCCCTCTTGTATTGAAAATTGTTTCTTATTAGTAAAGTGATTAGTAAAAACTAAAGAATAACCTCCCGGGTAACTGAATTTCGTAATACTGAGATCAAAAGCCTGCCAATTTGTACCTCCTGTCTTTGCTAGCTGGAGTAACATCGGGTGCTTCTTTTAACTCCAACTATCACAGGAAATATTTCTTCCGGGTTACGAACAGTAATCTAGAAAATACAATGGTTATTTATCTTCTAAAACTGAAATACGGTCGGCTATGGTTTATGCCTTTCTGCATTTACTTTGATATTTGATTTACACTTTGTTTCCTTTTCAAAGATAAAAAAGTACATTTCCGCCTATTTCTTCAAACCTTCCCTCATTTAATTCTTTTATTCATTAATTCTCTCTTATTCGACCGAACTTCCTTCGACGGGTTATTAAGAGAGGGAAAAATTGAACGACCTTCAATACGAAACGCGTGTCTTATTTTGAAATAGTGGGCTTGATCAGTCAGGAAATCCGTGTGGATTATTTATCCTAACAGTAAATCATCACATTTTCTGCAAAAAATTCACTTACCTGCCATACTTGTCAACAGTATTCACCAGTTCGTTGAAATGCAAATGCTGTTCACAAAATATGGTACCCATTATGGTGAACTGTTACCTTGGAAGATCAAAGAACACTAGGTGAGTTACAATAGATACATTTTAAGCTTGAAGTACTTTTCACTGTTTATTTATACAGTTTCTATTTGAACAATTAAATGCATGGCTTTCAAACTGTTTATTTTCGAGAGAGGGAGAGAGTAAATAGATGAATCCTCCATGGTGTTTAGAATTTTTTTGCGCACTTAGCAAGATGAGGAATACATGGTGTAATTTAGCACTGCTTTTAAGCTTAATCTAATTTAAATTGCTCTTATTATAATGACACTTCTGCAGTTCTTGTGGCGCGGTAAGATTTCAGTGTCTAATGTGAAGGAATCGACTTTGTTGAATGTAATTAAAGACGTATTTGTCGATCAAACTTTTAGCAGATTAGAATTGTTTCCAGGATCTGAGTCAATAATTTTATACAGCTTAGTGATTGTTTAAACGTTTTCAACAGCTGAATTTTATCACCATGTGTATATTGACCCCTTCTTTCAAATTTGTCGTGGATATTCAAATGATCATCAGACACCATTCTTCTCAACGGAGAACCAATTCTTTTAGCTTTTCCAACCGTCGCTGCCTGTATAAACTGGCAGTAATTTGGCACTTGGTCGGAGTCCAATGCCTTTGTTTCCATCTCACATCCGCTGGGTCTTTCTCAAACTCCTGTCTCTCGACTTATGCACTCTCCTCTTTGTCTACAGCTTCGCTTACTGTCATTGACGTTTCTGTGATGTTATTTTTGATATTTTAGCTGATTAAATTGCTTTGTATATAAAGTGACTATCTTATTCTTGAATCCCTATTGATCAAATCTCAAATCTCATGACAATTTCAATAATAGAAGTGGTCTTCTCTTTTCATCCTCTTGGAGCCTGTATAGTTTTAGCTTGAGTAGACAATGACTAAGGAGTAACTTAAGTTTCGCAACTGCTTTTGATCTTCTCAACCGCAAAACAACCTCAACTGAACAGAATTTGATCAATCAGTAACTTCCGCAGAAACCTCTACATATACAAGAGGCATCTTAATGAGAAAGAAAGGAGTCAAAATAGACGACAAATGAATTAAAATCAGAAGTTAAAAACATAACATTCAAGAATTGTGTTCACAAGACCCTGAGAGAACTCAAATACCTTGTCGATTCAATTAGAGAAGATAAATTCATTTTGACATGGAGAAGTCCATGCCAAAGGCCGAATGGGAGAGAGGAGTTGAAGTTGAAAAGACTCTTTCGGACAATCAATCAGCTTGAAAGACTTGTCTACGCATACACGGGCCTCCACCAGTTTAGCCTCTTCACCACTCTAAAAAATGTAAAAAAATCAGAATGTGTTCTATCATTTAAAATGCCTTCTCAAAAGCGAAAATATCAAATTCGGCGATTAAGTATCAAATAACAACAGTCCTAATTTAACGACCAAATGAAAAGATTTGGGAAAAAAACTTACATACCAACAAAAATTAAAAAAAAATGTTAAATTTTAATTTTTAACAACAAATGAAAGGAATGGAAGAAAAATCTAACAGATAATATGGGGGAGATTAAACAAAAAGTGGTGAGGGTAACTTTGAGGTATCGAAGGTCACTACTACGTTTAATTTGGGGGTTTGAGTCGTACGATGTTCAATAGATGGATATTTCGATTTGCCGAATTCAAATTTCGCGCATCTTCCTCTGGGATAGAGTAAAAGTCAATGTTGGACAAAAAAATTAATTTTACCCAGGAAACAACTATTATAGAATACCAATGATAATTAATTACTTATATATGTTAAAATGGAGAAATATGATCATTAATTAGCACATATGGAGAGTAAAGAAAGAGGAAAGTAAAAACTGCTTCGATTTCACAAGACATTACAAAATGCTGGGGAATCTATCGACAAAAATAAAGCTTTTGTAAGCAAAAAAAACACGCGCCACATGCCCCCTAAAATATTGCACCACCGTTGCTCAAAGTTATTCTAAATGATGGCTTGAAATGAGAACCATCAGAAGAAGATGGTTCAAAGTTAACGAGGCTCACGAACTCGAGGAGCCTACCATGGGTAAAGTCATCCCAGTACTTGTTTTCGACCCTATCTGGCCAATCAACAGGCAGTCCCAAAATCCTGCACGCATAATTACCGGACAAATTAAATACACCGGTTAAAAGGACAGATCGATGAATGATAAATGATAGCAACCTGAGGAAATCGGTCTTGCTAAACTTAAGTTTACTCCCTGGGAAAGGTATCAAAAGCAATTGCACAGAATACAATCGAGGTTGCACTGTCTTATCAGCAGAATCCTATATGCTACCAGGTTACCGCTCTTTTGTCTCACATTGACTGTAGTTTTGTTGGACCTATACGAGGAATCTCTGGCCAAATCTCAGTGGATTCATATTCAAAATGGCACGAGGTTATCCCATTAAGTCTCCCACAACCGGTACCGTCATCAAGAGCCTACACCAAATATTCGCCAGTAAGGGCTAATTAAGGGTTACTGCAACCAAGTCCATTCTAATAGAATTAAGGATTCTTATTGTGGTCAAAAAAAACATCCCTTTTAAGCCCTCTGCCTAATTGCAGTAGCTTAGGGATAGATATCAACTTCGAAAACGGGGAAAAGAAATAATCAAACGAAGATTCAAATATGAGCAAGGATACAAAGCGAATTAAACGTTCAATCGCATGGAATTCATTACAACTAGGATTTAAACCCTCAGTAAAAAGGCGTGCTTACTTTCTTTCTCTTTCTTGACGGTTTATTTACGTGCTTGTAATCCCCAACCCCCTCCCCCCCCCCAACTCAAAATCCTGGACTAGGGGAATTAATAATAATAACAAATACATAAAAATACTGAGATAAGCAAATAAGATCCCCAATGGAGAAGAGATTTGAATGAACGCATGCAAAATTTAAGGTCACGGTTTAGAAGTTAATCGATGCAAATCTGCAAAACGGAATGGCCAGGCGTAATGGCTAGAAAAACTGGTCAAAGTGGGTTAGCAGGTAGCAGCATTTTCATCCTAGAGGTTTCCAAATGCAGCATTTTTTTTCTCTTCCAAATAGAAGTGCTGAAAATCACTTCCATTCAATGGGACTTTATTAAAATCAGAAACGTTTTGAGAATGTTAATTATAATCTGCATTTCTAGTGAAAACAGCACTGAGATTTTATCTTATTTACATTTCAAATAGAAACGAACAAAACTCCAACCTCCCCCCCCCCCTCCCTATATTAATTAATTAATTAATTAAGTTAGAAATAAAAGTTCTACTTAAAAAAATGAGAATTAAATGATGAAGATATGAATTCAAAGTAACCCAATTAAGAAGTCATTCAAACGAAGTTTAAATGAAGAACGTGTTTAGTGGAAAGCTCTGAGATTGTCACTTCTTCAACGAATGGGAATATTGAACTCACTTAAAATTTATAATCGAATAGGTTCGAGAAATTGTTAAGAAGGCCGGAAACGTAGTTAGCACCCAAAAATATTCGAAAACTGGTTTCCAAGCCCAAAGCTACCAAATTTATTTATTTATATCAAATGGCAGGCGTTTTGATGGTCAACATTAGCCCTTCAGTTGACATCGGGCTTCACAGGGGGGGGGGAGGGGAGGAACATCAAACTCATAAAAAGTCGAGGGGTGGGGAAGAGAAGAGCGAGTCAGCTGACTACTTATAGACTTTTTTCCCGTATGAGTATACATTGCCCAGGGTGAACCATGTGGAGGTAAGTCTATCGCAAAATCCAGCTACCAAATTAAAGTTTAGTAAAAAGCAGAACTATTTGACATTGTGATGGACCCTCAACAATTAACTTGAGTCAAAACTGTACACGAAATTTAAACATAGGAGTAATTGAAATTGCAAAAACTTTAAAGGATGAGAAAGGCGAATCAAATAGTTCCTCAAAAGTGATGTGTTTCTTTCGATCTAGAAGAATACAAAATGAACTGTATGAAATTTTATTGAAAATGTTGATATTATTGGCTAAGGCTGAAAGGGATCAAATAAAGAGCAAAATGTGCCCATTTGTCACCCTAAATTGATGTCCTTCGTTCAAAGCGTAAATTTACAGAGAAATAACTTTACTCATTACTGCGTATTAAAAAAAACAAAAGGAGAAACAAAATTTTGCGACGATGTGCAACCATTATTTGATTTACAGATGAAAGTTCAATTCAAATAAAACGTAAAAAGGAAAAAATTATAGATTAAAAGTAACTAAGATGAAAAAAGTGGAAATATATATATATATATATATATATATATATAATCAATACATTATATTATAAACTAAGATATAAATAAAATTGAATAAAATTTCAATCAACTAACTTTCCACGAGCAATGTAGCCACACGTCGACCCCAATGTCGTTCCTAATCGTTTCCAAAACGGAGGCAGTCTAAATAATATGGCAAACGGGACTTCATCAACACGAAATACAACCAAACAATGCATAAACAAAGACTAAGAAGACAACTGACATTGTAGAGGGTTTCATTGGAGGGTACGATATGGTTTCTTGCAAATATTCTGAAGAAAAGATAACAAATACGAAGTTAGGCAAATAAAACTGGTTACTTAGATGACAAAGAAGTCATAACATTAGTTCTAATACTTTTAAAACTACTTTAAAGTGGTTACTTAGATGACAGCAAAATTTCCAGGGCTCACAAACTTACCGAGTGAAATTGTACATCCTCTTCAGTAAAAGACTGGTTGCAAAGTAGTCATGTTGGTTTTTGATAATCTTACTATTTTTTATGGCACATACTCCGTGTTTTGACCACTCATGATGCCTAGAAAATTTAAAGCAAAAAATAACACAAAATATCAAGATAAGATGTATAAAACAATTGTAAAGTTTATCAGAATGTAGATACAAAAATATACAAAAGTCCACATAATGAGTTGGATTTCATCAGATTTTACTAGGTATTATGGTTATAATTAGATGTCAACAAGGCGCATCTCATAGTATGGTAGATGCAAAAAATTTTGCAGCCACTAAAAGAAGTCGCATGCTAAATAATCTCAAGGAAGCTCAAATTAACTAACGATTAGTAAATCAAAGTCTAGCTTCACTAATAAAATGCATAAATACCAAAATTTCCAGGGATTATCGTAATGCTTTTCATCAGCCCATTCCTTTTTAAGCTCCTCATAGATATCCTAGAATAGATTATCAATATATTACATTGAAAGGACGACATCGAATGAGGAGGACAACTAATGTAAAATACTTTAATAGTGCTGTTATCGAATTTCGGACCATCCGAACACTGATTCATCGGCTGATTTGGAAAAATTTGTGCCCTTAAAGCAAGAAGAATTTATTAAAAATACTCTGCAGAAATTATTGGATTACTTATAGATATAAAGTCACCAAAGTCCATGTATGTTAAATCCATTAGAAGGCCGAGGAAAAGCACACTGAGATAAAAAAACGCACAATAAGTAATAAAGTTAATAACAGTGGTAATTTAAAATAAAATTGCGAACGAGCCTTCATAAATTGACAATATCCAGGAGGCCAGGATTGTGAGAGGACTAAATAATCCCAAGTAGTATTTGCACTGCCCCAAAACGAAGAAAGTGGTAGAGCCTTATATCGAAGAAATATATCGATAGCTATGATTGAGGCCTGATTAGAAAGCCATATTTGATTCGACGAAAGCAAAATCAATAAACAAAGGAATCTAAATGGTTCAAGAGTGCGATTTTGATTTCATTTTCGTCATATATATCATAATAATAAGGCAATTAGTATACAAACAAAAAATCTGATAAAAGACTAAGAAAACCACTTTTTCAAGGCCATAATTCATATAACGCTGAGAAACATCACATGACTTAATGGGTAAAACAAGTACACTTATTTCCTGGATCCGTTAAACGATGAAATTCAAGTATAAATCCTTAGTATAATTAAATAAAAGTCTACTCAATGATTCATAAATGAGTATAGATGCTTTTATTTACTTTTCGTAATATTTCTTATCACAAAGAACTTTTCAAGTTTAAATTAATTCGAAGTTACAAAATAATATTGAAATTTGCTCTATAAGCGGTGTTAATTATTTTCTCCCAAGTATTAAATTGTTTATTACTTCTCAAAATGGCAGTATTTCTTTCACTAAATATTTTGTGTCAATATTATTCGTTTGAATAATTTATGATTTCAAGTCTATTTAATTTAATTAAATGAAATCTCAGATCTTGTGAAATTTGCTAAGCCACTCTCAAATAATCATCTGACTTGAATCGTTTTTTATAAATTAGACCTGTTTTAGAATTACAAACTTAGTGATTTAAATTTGAATTATCATTACGAGAAATAGTTTGTAATGGTATAAGATAATATCTGGGACTGATTACACTATACATGTTAGTCGAATTATATACATGAAATACTTTTGAGGGTCGTTAAGTATGATGCGAAATTCCCAATGTCATTTTCACGTATATCAATGATATATAGACATTTTTAACACTTAAAATCCCAACTTAAAATTTGCAGATTCAATTTCAATTTCGTGTTTACCTTCAGTTTGCTCGAAGTGTTGCATGCTGATTGGATATATTCAGGCATTTGGGAATTATGTAAAATTTCTTTGAGACAAAGACATTGAAAACGCAAAATTTGGCAAGATCGACAACTTGTTCCTAAATTTTATGAATATCTTTCTACTTTTATTTTAAAGCTCTTCAATGGCGCTCTCGAATAATTTAAATTTTACCTCCAATTTGTTTATATCCATGAGATTTGGTATAAAAGTGGCCTTTAATCATGTATTTCCACTGTAGCGGATTGCTACCTTAGTAGTATTTTCAATATTGCTAATTATTGTCAGTTAATATGGTTACCACTAACTTCATAGTGTCAATTTAGTAAAATTAATGTTTTATAAGCCACGAACCTCACCAAACGTCTTTAATATGACGATCAATGTCATTTCTCCTATCATCAAGAATTTTGGTGTTAATTTGGAAAGCAAACGAATGGAAATGTTCATCTAAATGCATATCTTGGCTACAAATAAAAGAAACCAAAGGTTTTTTCTAAGCAGCTTTCCAAGTTAAATTAGATAAGGAAATGATGAACTGTTCCATGAACAACTTGCCTTCTACCATCTCCCATTCGGAATATGTCCTGCATGGTCATTGGTAAACATAGTTTCTGTGATCTCTTCTTAGATAAAGTTACACATTTATCATTAAAATTCCTGGCATGCTTTTTAAAGAATCAGTAACTTAGCTTTTACAATTCGCAAAATAAATTGGTGCTGATCCACATTCACTCTACCCTTTTCATAACTAAACTCTTGAATATTGTCTGCTAACTTTATTGAGATACTCTAAATGTAGGCTAATTTTAATTAAAGCGTGTTTTCCGAGTTTTCAAACCAAAAGAAAATGTTTTCAACTATTCTCTCTACCAGACCATTGAGAGTTTCAAAAAATTTCCAAACAAAAGATTGATAATAATTAAATAATTTTTCGTATCAGATAACGCAAGGTAAATATTAGTAAGTTAATGACTAGTAAATCCTTATTGGAATGCTTGATTCTTGATATCAGGCTGGTGTGGAAAATGGCAGAATGGGACCTCTTGATAACCAAGTTCCATAGAAGGTGACAACCAATTCATCATGGGATTTCGAAATACCTGCATTGTTGTTAGGTCAGTTAATTCTGGCGCTTGTTGACCTAGAGTGGAGCAAAATGCAAAATGAGTAAAGTTGAAAAAAAATTATCACGCAATAGATCTTAAGGAATAACTAAATTTTCCGTCACGTTAATCAAACCGTGGAACAATCAAATAAAATGGCCGTTTTATTTAATCACTTAGCTTTTTTATAGCATATCTAACACGCTCGAATTTAACATTTTTACTTATGCGCGTTCATCAACTTTCGAAATAAATTGAATTTACTTGCCTCGAAGATTTTTTGGGCTCAGTTAGACTTAGCTTGGCATTACGAAATATATTTCTTACTCAGCCTTGAAAATCACCTTCAGTCACATATTCAAGCACCGATGCCTACAGAAACTGGTCAACTCCAAAAATCAGGCTTGATTTGAAGCATTTAGTCAAATGAAATGAAAGTTGTGCAGTAATGCACAACTATCACTGATTTACTTGTACTAAGGTGAAGAAAGTGCAACTTTAGAATATCTTAAACGCCTTCAAAGTGGAGACATTTTAGATCTTTCAGACAGGGTAGGTAACTGCCACATTTAAAGTTAAGGTTTGAAATATCCTGCCCATTTTCAAAACGCCCTTTAACTTTAATTAAACAAGATAAAATTCTAAAAGTTTAAAATCTTAGAGTCATTTACATATTTGACGTTGTAAAAAGGTAATGAATTAGTATAAGTCGAATCAGCTAAGATGCGCAGTTAAAAATTAGTAAAATAGACAGGCTTCATCAGAAGTTGGGCATTCATTCGCACAAAAAATATTTGATTAGATTGATTCAATGCAAATAAAGGAACTTCAAGCGAAGACAAATCAAAGAAATCAAAATTACCATGTGGTAGAGAAGGGCTTGACATTTCACCTTCACTCTCCGCACCACTATCGACACTACTGCTGTTTGTTAGAAAGGAGATATCATGGATTTGCGAGTGGACATACATCACTGAGGTTTTGGCCTTTGAAGTCACAGATGATAGTTCGACTTCGTTGTCTTCATCAAGCTCATCTTCATCAATATCATCGCTTTGGAGCACTTTTGCATCTCCATCATTCTGCCAGTTATTTTGACGAGAGGCGTCCCTCCGTAGGCGCTTTTCTTTGGCTCTATTAATTTTTTTCCCCAAAAAAATATTCTGATTAAAGAGAGGAATTGACAAATTATTTACAAGAGCATTAATCTATTTGAGGATCTAGACCGAGTCAAATTACCACCCGTTGATGGGGTTGGGAGATCAATTACGCCAGTGGAAAGGTAGGGAAAGTTCATTGTCAAGTAGCTGAAAACCTTGAAATTAATAAAGTTATCGCTCGAGAAAAAATGAAAGCAGTGGTTAGCATGTTTTTACCAGCTAGGACGGAAAAAATCCTACGAAAAACTCGAATTACAACAAAATTGGCATGATATGTCAATGTTGTATGCTTCGATTTCATTTATATTTGGTCGCGAAGGTGCGCAATAGACTTATCTCCACGTGGTGCACCCTGGGCAACGTAAATTCATACGGCAAAAAAGTCTGTTAACTGGCAGTTGACTTCTCACGTCAAACTATCATCACCTCACTCTATGCCATATTCGACTATTTCCACAGTACTCACCTCACCTTTGTTCTACCTTTGTGTTTGTCTCTTACATCTTTGAAACACTCTTCTGTNCTGCGACTGCGTCCACGCATTATTAATGTCAGTAGTGGTGCCTGCTTGACTATGGGCTGTGGCGCACTGTTGGCGTTGAGTGAAATTTGGGGTGTGCGATAGACTTACCTCCTCGNGATAACCATCAAGACGCCTGCCATTTGATATGAATAAATAAATATTTGGTCGCATGGTGCCTCAAGTACGCGCTTAAGCTTCAGTTAGTCTTAACCCAAAGTTTATTTTCTTCTCCGAAATAGAATGAAATAAATTTTTTGCTTATCCATTTTTATTAGATTTCTTTTCTACACCTTATGTACGCTAAAACATCGTATCATATCCCTGTCTCCGTAACCTCATATTGACCCTAATATTTAACCCATCTTCTGGGAATAGATTAATTCACCAAGGAACGTCCACCCGAGATAACTGCAAAATTATTAGAATGCAAAATTAGGAGTAAAATTTTATCTCCTCCAACTGTGAAATGAACACATATCTCTGGTTTTGTAAAGATATCTCTTCCTTCTTTCAATTTGAAATGCAATTAATTCAGTAAAACTATTATTTTACCCGGTGTGAGCGATAGACTTACCTCCGCGTGGTGCATCCTAGGCAACGTATATTCACAGGGCATAAAAGTCTATTAACTGGCAAAAATGTCTATCAATCGGTTGTTGCCTTCTGACTTCAAACTACCATCACCCCACTGTATGTTATATTCGACTACTTTCACAGTACTCACCTCACCTTTCTTCTACTTTGTGTCGATCTCATACATCTTTGAATCACTCTTCTGTCCCCCCCATCTCGACTTTTTCACTTTGATGTTCCTGTGAAGCCTGAAGTCAACTAAAGGGCTATTGATAACTATCAAAACGCCCTATTATTTAACCCTATGAATTAGTTACTTACGGCCAAAACAATGTATAGCAAGGATCAGTGGATCAAGATTTTCGAGGATTCGAGGAGAGGATGGTAATTTTTGTCTTTTCGACGACAAATACTACAAAGGTTATTCATGACCTCATTTCAGTAATCAAATTTTCTTCCATATCTTTCAACGAAAGAAATACAAGGAAGCAAACAAAAAAGAAGAAAAAAGGGAAGAAAGAAGGAGGTAGAGACAATTTTATTTTAATTAGATGAGCCTAATAAAATATTCATGGCAGGTGAAGTGAAATGTGGGGGACACTGACTGAGTTTTGGGTTAGCAGTGCTATTGGCTTGCTCAGAGCTCGGACAGGAGGTTAATTAAATCTACCTATGGCACACTAGGGGATTGTACACACGAATGCTCTCCTATTTTTTTCTCCTTGGAGAAAATTGAATAGAAAAAAAACTGTTAAATTTTAAGATAGTGAGGCGAATGGCACTTACCACTCCAAGACAGTCAAAATAAGCATCAATCTTAAAATTACTATTTATTAAACTTAAATATACCATAAGGTGGTCAGATTTACAATGAATCTGAAAAAATGGACTTATTATATTTGTGATTTTAAAAAGCTTTTCATTGAGCCATTTTAATTGAAATACAAACCAATTCGGCTGCGTGGCATTTCATTCAAACAGTCCTACTCGAAAGTCATTCTTTCCCATTAATACATTTGTCCGTGTCTTTTCCGGCACTTTTAGCCATTGCGGTAAATGCAATAGATCTTTTTTGCTATTCCAGCTTCAAGAGAATTAGAAGTAGTCAAGGTGGCTTGTCTGACCGCTTCAGTAGTTCAGCAAGTAAAAAATTTGACAATACAATATACAGTTAGGTGCATTAAAACAATACAAAATAAACTGTTACGAGTTTGAAACTACAATGCATTCAGAATTGAAATAACGTAAGATTGTTGATGCACACTGAAGGAGTAATCTACCTCAATATGACCACTCATGGTTCATCCTTTGTCGTGGCATTGCGCCGTCTTCTACCTTCAATTGCTCAAAGTTATGGAAACATATTGGATTTACCCTGGGTAATTCTGAAAGCAATTTTTATCCTTTAATAACATGCTCAATCATTAAATACTATTATATAACATTTTAGCCTTGTTTATATTTTTGGATTAATTTTGAGTAAAAAAGAGTAAGTCAAATTATCAGTTTTGTCTTCGAGAAACCCCCTAATCGTCTCCTGTGCTAGAATAATGGGATTAATCGGTATGGGTTACGATATTTATCAGTCATCTATTACAGCTCTCCACACCCCTCCCCCCCCCCTCCCCCACGTTAATGATGGCACATCTCGTGAATATTTCATGATCAATTGCCTAGCTTTTGGCCAGTATATTTCGCTTTTGCTTAGGGCTGATTTCAATACGATGCTACTATGCATGTCCTCAGCACTTAGATAATTAAATATTCTCAAAGACTCGACTCCCATATTAAGGCATGAATGTGGAAAGCGAGTATGAAGAGAAATCAAAACTTAGTGGATGGTTTGATTTGTTCATAGGTGTTTGCAGTGTACCTTAGGAAAGTATGCGCAAAGCAGAACTCAATTAAAGGAAAATCCATCTCAGCCCACTTTTATTTTAGTGGTAATCTTTGGTGATCTAAGCATTTACCTATAATTTACCCATTCATACTTGATGTTAGAGGTATTTAATTATTTAGCTGACCCAAGTCAAAGTGTCCTCCTTGGTTGACTTAATTTTAACCTGTCCAAACACAACCACCACACAACGCTGAGCGCTAAACGTGTTAGACTTTTCATTACCTTGCTTCAAGTGTAGTGAGAATTGGCTTAGTTTAAATATTTATCCATCTTTATTGTACCTATGTAATAGTTGACCTATGCCACATGGGCTTCATTGATATCCTGATGGTCAATTTTATGCTACATTGATCAAAACTGATGGTGGGTCAATTGGATGGTCAGATTTAGGAATAAAATAAGTAAATAAAAGGCAAATGGAGATGGCATGACTTATTGTGGCTTTGAACAGAGTGAACATATATCTGACTTTAAATTCATAAAGAAAACAAATATATGCATAATTCAAGCAAAAATGAGCCTCTAGACCTTCCATTCCGATGAAATCTACTTCTTGGTTGGGTAGTTTTTTAATCAAACTAGGAGCCTTTCATACTTGGCTCCTAATTGACAAACAGAAGTAAAGAAACTGACAAGAGTGATGTTGTTGAGCTTTAACCAACCTTCGATTTTGGAACCACACTTGAACCACACGCATATCGAGGCCTGTTTCAGTACTGAGCTGTTCTCGAACATGTCTTGACGGTTTGGCACCCTCAGCGTAAGCCTTCTTGAGAGCTTCCAGTTGTTTGGCGTTGATTGTTGTCCTCGGACGCTTGTTTACGTTTTCCATTTCAACTTCTAAGGCAAACGAATAACTAGCGTGTGCTTATGAGACTTAATGTTGTATTAGTGCACATTTATTTACAAATTCTTACCCTGAGCTTTGATCATAGTAAAATCGGCTTTGCACATCAGTCGTCGATCAGCTAGTAGATAAAATTCATCACCGGTATTTAGGGATCTAGCACAGACATGACAGACGAAGCATTCCAGATGGTAGACATTGTTGTGGGCTTTGCGAACCATCTCATTTGGTGGAATACCCTCTTCACAACTAGCACATTTTGTTCCAAATCGTCTACAAGGGAGCGTTTTTTTAAAAAATCGAATAACAAGATATTTTATAAAAAATGAGCTAATATTAGCATCTGATAATCAAGTGACCAACTTGCTTGCGGGTGATTAAAGCTATCTATGAAGATGTGCCAACATTTTAATCTTCAAGGGGGGTGTTAGGTTGTAGTCATTTGTAGACGTCTGGGTCAAGTAAACAGATGGTAAAGGGTCGTTACAATAGTACTCCTTCAGATAGGTTGGAAGATCGTCAATAATAACTCAATGCCTCCTTTTCTGTATTGGAGTCCAAATCGATTTAAGAAAGTGCGATTGAACTTTTATTTTGATACGATTCAATTTCAAGAAAAACATCGTGTTTTGCGCACTCTTCTCATTTTGCATTTAGCAACGATAGCAATTTTCTCATGTGAAAATTTAACTTAAAGGCTCAATGCTTTATTAAGGTTATTATATTCACGTCCACAAACCCCTGAAAATTGATTTACTTAACTTAATTTATTACTGACCCTCTGCTATTCAAGATCTAGAAGACAATGATTCATTTCGTCTAATCCTAAATATTAAATTAAGATATTTACTTAGAAGAAAGTAACAATCTTATTGAGGCCGATTACCTTTGATCTGTTAACGAATTGCGCTAATTATTACAAAGCCGAAGAAATAAAACATTGATTACGAAGAAGTCAAAATGGTATAAGGATTTAAAGAAGTTCTGCTTTAAATTTCTTTGAATGTCTTTGGAGATCATCTGATTCTGGAATTGGCCATTTATACACCTCCAATTTTAGAAGCGACCTGTTAAGATAAGACTAATCCTTATACCTCATAAATAATCCACAAAAATACCATCATGAAAAACGAAAATCTACTCAAAGGTATGAACGAGATTCAAGAAGGTATATCCCCCCCCCCTCCTCAAACCCCCAGCTACAGGTTCTCAACTACTCCTTAATGGCCAGATTCCCAAAGACGCCTCACTCAACATTTAACATTTCTTATCCCCAAAGTTCATTAGTCCTATTTGTACATAGAGCCAGGGAGAGAGGGAGAGTGAGAGAGGGCTGAATACGTGCCCATAAGTGGCTCGAATAAGTAAGTCAGTGTTAAACGAGAGAAGTGGGGCATTGATAGTTAAGAGGTGAATATGCTATGAGGTCCCCATAAGCCCTCCCCCTTAGGCCCCTCCCCCTCTAGTGTTTCGCCTTCCCCAAGCGTCTACATCTGTCATTAGAGGAGGCTGGGCACGATGTCCTCTCACCACGCCAGTTGCTAAGGTGTCTACACCCCGTCTCTTTATGGACTCTCGCCATTATCGTCGTGACCGAGTGACGTGGCAAATTAGCGTAGTGACTCGTAAGAGGCCCCTTCTACTGTATGTGCTCAAATCTGGTTTCACTCTCTCACCCTTTCGAGGCGAGGAAAAAAAAGTTTTAAACACAGCGGAGTATTTACAATTGGAGAAAGAGGGGAGGTACTTAGAGTAACAGAAGGGTGTTTTGAGTAGTCTTGGTATAGGCGCATAGATATTAAGTTATGCTAGTCAGCGCATTCAACTTAACTCTAGGATCTGAGTATTTTCTTTCGGTCTAGGGACTTGTGGAGAAGGTTTTAAGATACTACACGAGTATTTCATGATATATGCTAAAGCCATGATTATAACATTGGTAGTAATTAACGAAGATCTTTCCCCAATGAAGTCTGAATGACTGAAGTATATTTCACGACTCCAGAGCAGGTACCAGCACCTATTGTTAATTGTATGTAAATTAGGTCAGGTGCTTAGGCCGTCTTAATAACTCTCTTCAGTGTAGCGCTCAATAAATGTTCACTTAACTGGAAGCAGTAATCTGATCATCTAATAAATAAGGTCAATGGCCAACCCTGTGATTTGAACACTGGGATGCTAAGGCAGGTATCAGCAAATTAAAGCTATTTCACCAAAAAAGGATATTTGAGGGAATTCAAATTTTAAATAAGGCATAACTCGCTCTTCCAAACACGTGAGTGAAATCGAAAATAACGGAGGTGTTTGTCTATTCAATCGGAAATTAGATACCATTTTTATGGGTTTGAAACAGTGCGGCTCTTTTACCTAAAAAGGAAATGAATGTGGTCGACCAAGACCACGGGAGGAGGAGGGGGGGGGGGGAAGGAGGGTTAGAAAAATAAGAAATGCTGCGAAAGTGATTTGAAGCCCTGTGTGTGTGTGTGGGGGGGGGGAGTGGGAACTAGAATAAAATAAATTGGAATAATCCAATTAGAAGCACTAACACTTATACCTTTCCTCATTCCTATTAAATTCCGTTTGCAAAGACAGATCTCTTTTTTCCCAATAATTCTAAAGGAGGATATTTTGCAGAGGAATAAATTTTAAAAAAAAACAACTTAATTGCCTACTCTTAACTATAAGATGATACGAATAATTCGGGATGGCCTAATTACCTCAAGTGGTCTAAATGCTCCGAATATGGCCCTCTATTCATTCAAAAGCCAAGTACACAATCGAGTGAATGCAAATTACAAGTTAAGCAAGAAATTTTTAAATCCTTTGAATTTATTCGGTTCTTTATCCCTGCCGACCAGCGAGTTTAGATTTCTACACAGTAGTAAGAGCTTAAACATGTTAATTTGTCACCTTAAATGATAATGACAACCTGAAATGCCTTCATCAGTCTAGTGCATGCTATACCATTATGGTAATGACTAATAATAAAATATAGTTTAATCTTTGCATCTTTATACTTTAATTCTCTATTATCTGCTTCTCTCTTTCTGGCCGATTAATATTAAGTGTAAAAACGATGAGGTTATTATAGACGTGTTGGTATCTTGTGGAGGCCGTGATATGGGATTGGTCAAAATGACTAATATAAGCATTAATTGTGGTTAAAAATTGAGAGGTCCCAGCCACAGCAACTAAACACTTTTTGTGGTCCCACATGCCATTTTCCCCTTCCATCCACCCTCATAACCCCCCCCCCTCCCGGCTTACAGCCCCAAAACATGAACCTTTAATTTAGCTATGCTGACAGTAAATTAAGTGGTCACCCCGAGACCAGACTAAGCGTCAAAACTAATAGTCTCTAATTCCTGACTAGTGGCAATGTGTTGTGGCTGGATATGCACTCACTTGAAAAAGTCCTCTCGACAGTAAACTTCCCCTTCGCGATAGAAACACTTATTCACCAGGGAGACGCCGCAGTCTGGACAGTAGAGACACTTCGCGTGCCAATATTGATCCAACACGAGAAGGAGCGTCTTCTCGTGTACTTCTTCCGCGCATCGACTACAAACTGGGGCTTGAAAGTAAAAAATGGAAAGTAAAAGAATAGTAAAAAGAATTTCTAGCTATTCCAATTCAAATGCACTTATCAAAATGAACTGAAACTCGGAGATCTTTATTAAAACAGAGAATTTTGAAGCTACCTTACCTTCTGCAAATGAATAACTTCCTTTTTTCGACTAGTACATCTATTAGGTAACTCTAGATTAAATTCGCAAGTGTCGGTTGGTAAGAAATAACTCACCGATCTAAAACTCTCATTGGACAAAATTGCGAGCCAAGGTACTAAATGAAGGCGTGGATGCCGAAAATCGATAGAGATAAGAGCAATCAGGTTGATTGCTGTTCTCAATTCAACCGCTACGTTAACTAAAACTTAATTTACTAAATGGCTTCCCTCACTTGTCGCTTTCCCTCTCCATCCCCGCCTCTCTATTCTTGAGCCACTTAGTTCGATTAATTCAAGCTTCCCAACAGGTTTTCTTACTGTGAAGGTGAGATATAGAGGACCATAATGAGGGGATGGGGGGGGGGAGGGTCTGGGTATTTCGGTGGACAGGCAAGGGGTTAGGGG
>UZAE01012821.1:6998-31264 GCA_900617975.1 Rodentolepis nana | reverse complement strand
TTATATATATATATATATATATATATATATATGTCAATGCCATGATCATTTGACTCTCGTTGTCCTTGGCCTTTTTATGCATATCTTACCATGCGACTCTCGTTATGATTGTCCTTATTACTCACTTGTCTCTTTCTAATCCCATCTCATCCTAAACCATTGTGCCATTCGTTGTTCATTACACCACACCTGTCCCCTTATTTTAGGGGTACACATTCAGTCAGAGAATAAAATTGGCATATTTCTGATTCATTCTTTTATATAGTATTATCCGCTTCCAAAATGGATTTTTTCGGAGCTCCATGTGTTTTCCTATGCATTGCTATTAAGGTTGCTACCAGAAATCTTTCATTGATTTCATTCCTCAACGGGGTACAAAATTTTTCGGGACATTATAAATCTACTAAGTAAGGTCAGTAAATACATGCAGGTAGGCATAAAGGATATGTTATATGACTAATGTTTGCATTTGCGAAATTTATCAGATTTATTTCATCTGCCAAGTAAAGAGAGCATTTTTAAAATCGAGCTACTATTAAAGATCTGTTAATAACTATATTTGCAGTTAAGTGAATTGTAGGACTGATAGTTAAGATAAATAAAATAATCTTATGAATTTTTAACTGGAGAAACGTTTAATCTTCACACAATTATGTAAATGAATAATTCTACCTTTAAATGTATCAGCATTGTTAAATATGGTTTCGAAATCTGATACATTTCGAAACAAATGTTAAAGTTTATTTTAACTAATGTAATCTAAATTTTTTAGAAAAATGAAGAATAAATAATTATTATAGACCATTGCATGCAGATTTTAATTAATTACATACAAGTAAGTTGCACTAAAAATAATAACCGGGTGGGTATAGTGAAGGAAATGAATTATTAATAGACTTAAATCAAGAATCGAATTCTGTTCCCTAGGAACTGTGAAATTTTAATTTAAAACGTTAGCCCAAAATAAATAATTTTGGTGCCTGTTGCCGATTACATAATAACATTTCATAGATTTTCTCCGACTGTTATTTAAAATGTCGTTCTGCTTATAACCAATCAGGCACCTACATAGTTAGCCATTACCTTGGTTAAATGGATAAAACATTATACATTTTGCTAAATACTGTTGTGGATACTACGTAAATGGGCCTTGACTGAAACCTTAACAATCCTGAAATCATGCCAAGAGTACTGAGGAAGCAACTTATAGAACGAATAACTTTTAATTGCAAAGAATGATCGACTCCAAGCCAAATCAGCAAACAAGTACATTTAGCGCAGCTAAGTACTCGGATGGCCCAAGCCTACACTACTTGCACGTTCAATACACGATCGATAGCACGGCCTCATTATGCAGAGCATGCCAGTGCGCGCAATAACTTTGGTTCGCATTGATAGGATTGCACACTCCACAATTAATCTAGAAGTTAGAAATTAACCATGATTCTGAAATTATTTGGCGAGACAAGCAACTTAAGCAAGCTATCACTGAAGAACCCAAATTTCAATACTTTGCAGATAAAGTCTAAGCGAAAAATTAAACTTATGATTAATTTGCACACTGCGTGTTCACGGAATTTATGCGAACAATGAGGCTGCATTTCAGAAGGCAAGTGGTGACGTTATGGTAACTGAATTAAATTGGCAGCTACTTTTGCCTATTGCTTCAATTTTACCAAGTGAACGGTTAGAGCTAAAAAATATAAAATTGGCCTTTATGATACCATCTTTTATCAAATGTTTCTTTACCCTTTAGTTTATTATCATTACTGCCTGTATTTACAAAAAAATTATAAACCTAAATTTTGGGTAGTAATTAACATCGAATAACAGCAAGTCCAACAAACTATGAGGATCAGGAGACCAAAAAGACGTTGAGTAACGTTATGGCACAATAGAGCATCACTTCATTTGAATCCTATACTCGAGATGGGCTAAATTGTCCGAATTGTCTGTTCACGCTTCAGGATTCAAACCTCACTATACACCTCTGCCTCATTTAATATAGTTTCAGTTAGCCCTGATTCGCACGTACAACTACCCTCGTTTAACCCGAAGAGCTAGCTGGACCCTGCTCTCTTAAATGCAATTCATCTTAAACTATATAATATTGCTAGATAAATACTGAGAATACACAAATTACTCATAGCAACCAAGAAGAGGGCTCACAAAATAAGAATATCATGATTCCACAAGGCATTTAAACAAACGAAGCGGGCTTAAGCTGACTCAAATAAAATTGTAAACACAGTTTATTTACGTGTATAATAAAGGGATATAAAATACCAGACACAAAGATGATGGAGAATAAGTGAAATGTACAAGATTGGAACATCCAAAATAATATAAATGGCAATATTTTTTCTTAGCACTGTTCGGCGGCCACATGCTCTTCCGGCTGAGCTAACGCTACAGGCTCGATTGCTTGTACTGGTTCCGAAGTCTCCTTTTCAGCAGCAATTTCAGCAACAGCAGAATCGCCAATTGGAGTTGAAGTGGATGAAGTTACCGCAGTGGTATGAGCAGGCTCATATCGAGATTCTGGAGAGTGCCAAGTCAAGCGCTCCTCATAGAAACGAATAACTGTTTGAGGGCATTTAACATTTGCCTCTCTTGCTGGTACCAAATCAGCTTCATTTGAATCTTTCCTGCCAATAAAAAAGAGTAAAATTCAGATCCCAGAGAGCGATAAATGACTATAAAATGAAAAAGAACAACCAACCACTTAATTAGAAACATTAATTCACCACTTGAATCTGTTGCACCAATAATACGATCAGGTTTTAGATTTCTAGCAAATCCACGAACAACTTTTGTTGGAGTTTTAGAAGCAGAATTTTCGTCAGCAATCCGCTTCGGATCAGATGCGTATTCTTCAGATTCACGTGCTCGCTTTCTCGAAGGTTCAGGCGAAGTTCCAGCTTTTGAACGTGGAGAGTTCCTAGAGGTAATGGGTGAAGGTCGACCCAAGCCCGAACTTTCTTTAAGCATAGACTCTTCGAATTCCTGCATAAAAAAGCGGTAATTATTTCCCAAAAAATGTCACTTTCAAAGAGAAAAATACAAAAAATACCTTAACTAGATCAGGACAATCAAGGTTTTCTTCGGGTTCCCATGTATTATCCTCATCCGAATAACCCTTCCATTTCAATAGATATTCCTTCCGACCACCACGGATTCTAACTTTGATTATCTTTTCCACCTGATATTCACCTTCTTCAATATCACTTCCATCCGAGCCTTGCAATTCAACCTCAGTCATTCCGAAGGCGTGAAAGGAAACAAATGGCAACCTCAAATGAAGGAATCCAATTGGCCAATATTATAAATTAATGAACATGAGGTAATGGCAATAATGCTTTAAAATCATAAAAAAATCCATATTATTTTTTTGCATTTTTATTTGAATAATTTAAAGTTAATTGTTGGTATACGGCAATTTAAGGAAAGAGGGGGGATATGCATCGTAATACGATATTTAAAAGAGCTTAATATTATAAGTGCAAAATATAGTATTTAGGGACATTCTAATGCATCTATAAGAATGCATATCTCGTCGAGGAAGATGAGATAAACAGTTATCTAGTCATGTTTACATTGTCATCTAGTTTGCGTTCAAGTCATTTTCCAATCTTTCAAATAAGATATCCAATACACAGTATACAGAAAATAAAGCAATCATCTTGATGACGTGTCAATACCTCGAACCATTTCGTTTAATAATTTTGTTTGCTTAAGAAATAGAAGAATTTAACAGAGCTTGCACTTGAAATAATGGGAATATGTTTAACACTAAGTAACATAGTGCTATAACAGACTACACGTTGTAGAGTTAATCATAAATGAATATTAATGATATTCGAACATTGAAACAATCTTTAAAAGATAGTAAATAAAACGATGCTCTACCTATGATTTAAATCTATGCGATCAACATCTTATTTTATTAAAAAATTTTAGAATGCGTACATTTGAAAATAAGCAGTATTACTGTTCAAGAAAAGTGAAATCGCAAACTTTATAACTCGCATTTCGTCCGAGTATTTTTAAAAATTCGAGTGCACGTTGTATAATCTTCAATTAGTTAAATTTCTGGAGTTTGAGTAGGTAATATATTAAAAAGCTTACTGAAAAGTATAAGGTGTAATAATTTATATTTGATTGAATAAAAAATTATATATAATTGTAGTGATTAAGCATAAAAAAATAAATAGAACGAGAGATGGAAATTATATTTCGTTGAGAATAAGATTAATGTCGATCGGAATCTACTTTGCTCTACTACATGCGGTACATTTGCAATTTATTGGAGATTTTTGTGAGCGGTCTCTCTAGGGTGCTGTTTTAACTTACTTGTACCTTTACTAGTTCCATCTGATGTTTTAATTTGCTTTTCAGGTAAAATAATGCAACTAAGGTCTAGGAGATCTGAAATTTCAAATAGCTGTTCCAATGTTAACTCCATCAAATCCAGAAATCGTAAATTGACGGAATTACCAGTGCCCTCTAAATTATCCCCACACCAAGTTGGTTTATCCGAACCACCTAAAAAATCAAATAAAACTACTGTCGAATCTTCACCTGTGACTGTTATCGGTCGTGAGAAAGAAGTTGATTTACTCAAGTCATCTATTCTTTTTTTTATTTCTGAGCGATGCAACGGAAGTATTTACATTGGCGGTGCCCCTGGTACTGGAAAAACGGCCACAGTAACTCAGCTAGTTCAACAACTCTCAGTTCAAAACCGCTGTCGGTCTTTGTTTCTCAATTGCATGCAAATGGTTTCCCCTCCTGACGTCTACACTTGCATCGTTGAGGGCCTGGGAGAAAATAGTATTTCTCGCCATCTTTCCTCTCAAGAAAAAGTTGCTTCCTTCGTTGAGTCTTTATTAACCAAAACCTCTCAACGGCTTCCCCTCATTTTAGTCCTAGATGAAATTGATCAACTGGCATCTCGTTGTCAGGATGTTCTGTACAGGTGATTGGTCACATTAGTCAAGTTCCTTTCCTTTTCACCTTTATGATATGATTACTTTTCTTTTTCAAAACAGGATATTTGGATGGCCTGATGATCTTAATGAGGCTCACATAATCTTGATTGGAATCGCCAACGCTCTCGATTTGACTGAGCGTCTTCTACCTGGTCTACGTGCACGGGCACATCGCCCAATCCATGTTGCATTCCCTCCCTACACCAAAGATCAAATAGCCCAGATTATCAAATATCGCATTACTTCTGATTCTAAGGAAAATTCAAGCACACCTATTGACGATGTGGCCGTTCAATTTTGCGCTAGAAAAGTACGTTGTTAGTATTTGATAGTATTGCCTGAAATAAGCTTAATGAGTTAGGAGTTGGTGTATTCGTTTTCAAGATGAGGTGTGTTATTCCTTGTTAACCTTGTTTGTTCTCTCTATAAATGCTAATCTTGTTCAATTTAAAAAATTGCTAGCATTGATTTTTTTGTAGAAAATGTTAAGGAGCGTGAAATATTTTTTAGATCCGTCTACCTATTACTTTCGATCTCTCTGTCAATTCATTTTCTTACCCAGTCTAAAATAAAGAATTTTTTGCTGTTATTAATGATATAAGCTGCAATATTTTTTCCATTTTTGGATGCACATATTTATTCGCGAAAAGAACTTTTTCGCCTAATAATTGGCAGATAGGCCTTTGATTAGCTCAAATTTTGACCAACCATATATAGTAGTATCAGTCTAGTTGTTTGATTTATTTAGATAGTGTGATTTATTTTCGCCATCCGTGATGTGCGCTGTAAAATATTTCTCTACTGTTATGAAAGTGAAGTTTATTGAGTCATTTAAATCATCAGAATTGCCTTCTTTATTTATCAAACTCCATTATTTAGATTTCATTGACGTTGAATAAACTTAGTTTTCTCCTAGGTAGCAGCCTCATCAGGCGATGTTCGAACGGCGTTGGCCATCTGCCAACGTGCTTTGGAATTAGCCCGCTTGGAGGCTTGCTCTAAACAGCCCGGTCCTGGTGATGCTGTCCTTGAGGCTAGTCCAATTGTCTCCAGAAATCTCACACCCCTCCAACAGCGCATAATGTCCAGTCCTTCTGTCCGAATTTCCCTCAAGAAGAAGTCGCTCCAAGTTCCCTCTTCAAAATTGATCAATATACCTGAGGGAAGTAAACAAAGTGCAGGAGAATTTGTTGTTCCAACAATCAAACACATTAGCCGAGCCATTCGTGAAGCGCAAGTAAGTTGGAATTCTGTCTTAATGGTCTATGTGACAACGTACTCTGCTTCTAATTGTTATTTAAAATAGCAAATAACTGGTTAAAACTGACGTCCAATTCTGTCAGGTAATGGCGTTGGAGTTTAGATGATCTTAATTTCATTCTGGATGGTTTGGGTTTTTCCCTTATGAAGTATAACTTTTTAGCATTGTAAGCTAAATGTTAACTTTCTCAGGAATCTGTTTGTGTTAAACTTGCTAAAGATCACTAACTATAGTGTAATAAAATTGTTGTTAGGTGAATATTTGCATTAAGTGCGGTCATGTTTGATGCCTCCACGCAACTGGTGATCCATAGCAAAAATGATAAGCCAAAATACGTGGACTTGAGAATCTGCTCAAAGCGATGATCTACTTATGGGAATGGCTATTAATTGGTTTATGTCAAGTAGAAAATCATCAGCTACTCGTATGTAGTGAGAGATTTGAGGAAAAATGAAAATAATGAGATACACTTGGCAATCTTTTAAAACTTAGTGGACCCTAAGGGTAACTCAGTTCAGAAATAGCATATTGGCACTAAAATAGCTATGCTTTCTCTTTAATCAATAGTCTGGAGGTGAAGCAGCCCTCAACAATACAAGCGGTGCTTCGGGAGCTTTATCTGGAATGCCACTGCATCATAAACTCGTGCTGGCTTCACTACTTCTCCTGCGTCGTAGAAAGAACCTTCGAGAGGCTACATTGGGTCAAGTGTTTGATGTCTACTCCTACGTGTGTTCACAGAGGGGTCACCTTACTCCCCTGGAAATGAGTGAATTTGTGAGTGTTTGTGAACTTTTAGAGGTCAGAGGATTAGTTCGCTTGACTACTCCCGGTGCAAAATCCGCTGGTATTTCAATGTCAGCGCGGACCAGGCGTATGGCTCTTTTGTTGGATGATCGTGGAGTAGAAAGGAGTCTGGATGATAATCTTCTACTCTCGTCGATTTTAGCAATTCCATCACTTCCTTAATCGTCATCTCGAGTCTTTGATCTATTTTTATACCTCCTTAATCGTACTGATAAAATTGTCTATTCCTCTACTGACATGCGTTTCGTACAATTTTACTGCTTGTCTGTAATGAAATTTATATCCCCTTAGCATTTTGAGCTGATAAAGCTATTATTTTCTTAACTACTTTTCTCAGCTTGTGAAATGGGTTTGGAATTTTATTTATGAACGGATCAGGAAAGTTAAATTAAGTGCGTTGGTATTGGTCGACTATTTTGTTAAATGCATATGATTGGTGCTTCGGAGGCGGTGGTTAAGCCTAGTTTCACATTCAATTCCGCCTAATGACCTTCGTTTTAAAGTGCATGTAAATTTAAAGCCCTTTTATATTTTCAATAGTTCAGTTGTTTCATAGGTTTATACGTACTAGCATTTTCTAATGAGGTAATGACGAAATTTCTTATTTTGTGGTCCTTCTAATTTCTTAATCAAGTTAAAAACCTGCTAATTTGTTTTTTTTTATATACAGCTAATTTAAGTTTAATTTTGTTTTATATTAATTATGCTTAATGTATGACTAATAATTGCAATTTATTTATAACCTAAGTCATAAAAATGACTGAATTTATTTGCGAAGAGTTCGTTCGACGTTATCTCCTGTCGCACAACTACACAAAAACTCTTGCTGCTTTGGACGCCGAGTCGTCGTCAGATAGCCTTAGTGATTGTGTAATTCTCTGTTTAACCTTCGAATGTGTCTTTGAGTTTAGTTTCAGCCATCACTAATTGTTGAACGCATTAATCGAGCAATTTCGGATTTGGATAGTGAAGCTCTGGATCGTATATGGAAGAGTCTTAATGATTGCTTCGGCTCAACTTTGAACCAACAAAATTCTGAGAGGTTTGAGTCCCTGAAAGCATATACGTACAAGACTCTGTTGATCGAAGCCATGAAAACCAAACAAATCGGTTATGTCAATAATTTTTTCAGCACTCAAGTTGCATTTGACCTCACGTCTTCGACTTGGACAAATTGGACAGGTAGGGCTTAAGTTCTTTTTAAATATAATTTTGTCATATCAGTTCTACCGTTTACAAAAGATCCTCAAAATCACCAACTCTTTGCTCGATATTTCGTAAAGAACTGGACTGATGTCCTTACTATTTCTCTTTGCAACTTTCTATGTGTTCTCTTCTCATCTCTACCGATGGTCTCTAACACCGAACCATCTACCGGTTCACTTTCGGTAAGTTACGCCTACTTATTTTTTTAAGTAGTTTAAATAAATTGCAATTCACGTTATATCCTTTTGTTTGAAGGCCTCAGATGATAATCAACTATCCCAATCAAGGTCCAATTTGGCTATAGTTGATGATTTTGCTGATTTACCTCTGGCCCGTTCAAGTAAATAGACCTATTATAACAATGGTTCTTGATCTCTTTTCTCTTTCATGATTTGTTCATTCCAAGCCTACCATCTACGTTTGTAAATATATTCAACGTCAAAAACTTCAACTTCATAAACTTTTTGTTCAGTACTTTCAAACGTGCTTTCTCCACAAGTTTATGCCAAATTGTCAAGCTTTTTGAACTACTGTCAGTTAATACTATAGTTAACATTTGCAATTAAAATTTTGGACTCTGTACTTTTGTTTTCCAGCTTACGAGTTTAAAGCGATTTTTTATGAGATCTGTTCGTCAAATAGGGAAACTAATAAAGGCTTGCTTACTAAATTTAAATTTGAGAATCTTGTTTCTATTTATCGTATCTCCCCCGTTTCCCGATATACACTGAGATTATGCTTCATATTTCATTGGTGGCCTTATTGGCATTTCTTAATAATTATATGCACCTACATCCAATTAGCCCTTGGACTTTGAACTCGAAGACGTGCATGTTGACTACTGTGCCACCAACTAACTCTTTCTTATGACCAAAACGGTGTGACAGTCATGGTTATAATGTACCCGCCCTCCGAATCCGAGACTGCGACTTCAATGCTCATCAGAGTATTCGGTGGCGTTGTTGACCGAACCTGATTTAGTATGGCTAAATAGAGATGCTAGAATGTGAGTTTCTAGGTTCCAGGTCACCTTCCCTCTATTCAAGTCAAGTACTGAGAACACTTCTAATATGATACAAAAAGTTTTTGTCTAAGTAATGGACAAATAAGTTGCCCAGGGCAAATTCGTCTTTTTAATTCCACCTTCTCATTTCTTGAACGGATTCATTACAACAAATCCCAATGCCTTGTGAAGAACAAAAGGAAACTTTCCACTCAAATTAGCCGCGCCTTGTACTGTAAAATCCATAAATCAGCCTTTAGTGGATCAGTCTTAATACATGTAAGCATCGATTACAGCGATGGTGCTAGGGCATCGGATAGTACCTATAATTTCCTCATATGTATTCGCCATCACATTATAGACATATTTCTTTTACTCCAATTTCGCTCATACATCATTGAGATCCTCGAACCGGGTCAAGTGACAAACATTTCCACGCAGACAACTCCCCACACCCACTTAGACTAGTCGTGTGCAACCTTTCGCTCCGCGATGGTCATTATTGAATGTATTTCATTAGGCTGCTGTGTGATTTATGCACCAGAATGCGTAAAGTGAAGCCTGGTGTGCAAGGAGCGTAGGAAAGGGAAGGGTAATATAAGATGCATCGCAAAACCCGCGAAAGAAACCGAAACCCACTGGCTTTGAAGTTGCCGACATATTCACTAGGGTGCTAATCCATCCACCCACCCTCACCTAGTCATGTAGCATGGTCATCATGTCTCTGCTCGTTTTTACTCTATTCACTCGTACAGCGTTGAATCCAATTTCACTCAGGGAAGTGTTGGCTTTGGACTTACCTCGAGACTAATCGATTGAGTGTTGGGAGTCTTGGCATTTGCCCGCGTTATTATCAAACTCTGATACTGAAATTTATTCACTATTTGCTTTAATTATTGGGAATAAAATCTTAAATTAAACCCAGCCTTCCTTCACCTTGATGTACAACTGGAGTTTTGGCGACACTATGTTTTTTTTTCTGCGAAATAGGTACATTCTTTCAACACTAGATGACCCAACACTAAATCCCGTTCCGCAAAGCTAGGTTCTTCCATCTTCATCCCACCATTTAAAGGTGGTAATTTGGAGTTTTCTGCTGGTTAATTAATGGTGAGACAAATTTACCTTTTAACTGAACCTATAATAGATGGATTTCTGTGATTTAGATAGCTTCAGGTAGGTATATTTTGCACAGCATACAAACAACTAAAAATAATCGACTTTATTTAAGAAAAAATTGATAACGAGCCTAATAGGAATGAAATTTTCGATGCGTGTGGGCTTTAAAAGTCATGCGTTTGCTATTCGATCATTTTCTAAATACCTATCTATCTGGAAGCGACCTTTTCATTGCTACAGTACTAGCCAATCAGTAAATTCAATAATATTCTAGATCTGTGTAATATATGGCCAGAAAAATTGACTTCGAAGTAGTCGCGAAGAGGAACTTTCGTAAAGTTACATTTTTATTTTATTCATTCTGCCTCTGAGCTGTCGTATTTATAAATGGCAGCGAAGATAATTTCAACGGTTACCTATGTCATATATATCGTTAAATGCGTAAAACTGGTGAAGAGTAACCAGTATGAAGACCTAAAACTATCAAGAGTGAATTGATTTTAGTGGACGAACTTAACCTTACATGGTGTTAGGCAGTTTATACATTGCTTCATCGACTTGTGAGATACTCCGAAATAATGGGAATTTATGGACCTCCATGTTGAGCCAATGTGCTAATCTCCATTTCAGACGTGAAAGTCAATTAAAGGTATCAACGCCTACTCACCGGACAAGAGAGGATTTGATTAGCGTTTGAGGAAATAGATTTTCAAATGAATTGGCGATTTTATGAAAAAAGTGCCAGTATTTCACTAAATAATAATAGTTCTGAGATTTCGAAACTTTTAGTTCTTATTACCACTTTGAATCAACTATAGGTTCATTAATTGAAGCTATGGAAGTCAACTTTACTCTCCAGGCGTCAGAGCCTACTTGATGATTTATCAGATTTGGGGTTCAATCAAGATTCGGCCTTCAAAGGACTGAATTTGTGTCCCTTGAGAAGTTATTAACTTCACAAAATATGGGGAATATCAATATTAATTTGCTTTCAAACGAGAAATGAAGACTCACATTTTCAAATACTCCAGAGGTCAGTTGAAGTAATTGTAATAACTCTACCGATATATTATGTGAAGGGGGTAATATGATCAGCAATTTTGAACTTGTTACTGTACAAATTTTGTTGTTTTAACCTTTAACGTATGGGAATAATATGCGCTCTATCCATGTCCACGAAAAAAGCATCTATAGACAATTATGTTGGGAAAACATTTAATTTCAGGGAGTCAAATCTGGGATAGGTGTCGAGGGAAAGGAGGAAGTTATTGGTAGATAATCAGGCTCTCCGATGATACTCTAAAGGCCAAATTTCTTGATCTAACTCTCGTAATTCCTTAGTGAGCACATATAAGTCTATTCAGAGCTTCTTGGCCACCCCACCTTGACTAATTAATATTTTCTTATATTATTTAATTGTAGCATGGCTGGACTCGCAAGACTGGCTAGTGTTCTTATTTGGACAGCGAGGGGAGGAGGGGGGGGGGAGGGAGGAGATGGAGGAGCGTGAACATCTGGATTTGAAAAGTAATTAGCAGAATAGATTATTGTAAAGAACTGTCTTTGGCACTGAATACGGACTTTCCAATTTGAGAGTTAAGGTGGTTTCGTTTCGAGTATACCGCTTAATAAGATCAAAGATACGCTGTCACGGGCCTTTTACAAAGGACAATAAAACAATTAGGAGATAGAGGTAGAGTAAACATGTATTTAAATCAACAAAAGAGAGAGAGAGAAACGTACACTTAGGTGCAGGAAGGGTAAACAAACTGGCTTAGATTTGGCAGAGAGCTTGAGTGTGTCACTTTAAAGGGGTCACAAACTTGAAGATGCACCCATTCTTCACCCTCCTTTCGCAGTAACGCTAGCATAAACAACATCAATTTGTAATCTGCCTTTTTATTGCTTGAGTTTTAGAAATAAGAAATGCATTTTACAGCCATCATTCTTCTTCAGCGCAAAATTCACAGTCCACAAAAATTGGGCTTGAATTGTGACAACAAAAATTAATTCAACGCTTTTTATCAACCGTTCTCCCAATGGTAGTCAATAAAAACAAAAATATTCTAAAATAACAATAAATATCTCCCCCCCCCCAGCCCTAGCCCCAAACTAGGAACCTATTTAAATTACCTTAAAAAGGATCTTACAATTGGGCTCGATTGGGATTCAAGAATCAAGATATTTATTTATTTCGAATGGCAGGCGTTTTGATAGTTACCATTAGCCCTTTAGCTGACTTCGGGCTTCACGGAGAGGAGGAACATCAAAGTGACAGAAAGTCGAGCGGTGGGAGAAAGAATAATGATTTACAGATATAAAAGAGACAGACAGACTGACACAACGGCGGAGAAAATGTAAGATGAGTACTGTGGAAGGGGTCGAACATGAAATACAGTGGGCCCATGGTAGGTTGAAGTCAGAAGTCAATTGCCGGATAATAGACCTTTTTGCCGTATGAGTATACGTTGCCCAGGGTGCACCACGTGGAGGTAAGTCTATCGCACACCCCCAGAATCAAGATATTGAAGTAATGATTTTAAGCGGTGCAATATCCTATCTCCGTCAGGATTTTGAGGAATAAATCGTCATAAAGGAAATTCGCAAGAAGACTTTTATTGCCATTTCACGCTTATGACCTCGAAAATAGAGCAACACATTAGAAATTATCGATTGGCTCGTTCTTATATGCATGTTTTGTCGTAGATGTCTGCAAGTAGTCTTCGTTTCTTCAATTCCCAATGTGTGTTCTTTATTCAAAGCAGCTAGCTTTCTTTAATGTTAATATTGCTGCCAAAGTTTTATTTCCTCGTTTAAAGTTCCAAGCTTAGGTGATCATTATTTGTCCAGTTCTTTATTTGACAACTTATTGAACAAATGAATGAATAAATTGTGAATTAGGTCTTTAATGTTCAATGCCGCAAACATAAATATCTTAAGAGAAGTAGCAGCCTCTTGCAATTCTCACAATAGTTAAAATGGCTCCAATCCCAGACTGAGCAAAGAGAATGGAATAATCTTTCTCGATTTTCAAACAGTGAGCTGTTTAGATGAATCCATGGTGTCCTTGGACGAGAGATGAGTAAGGAAGAAATGAAGAGTTTCTTGAAGCATCTCTACAGCGCTCGAGAGACATTGAAAGTGTGCAAAACATCTTACTGTGACCTGATTTGACAATTAAGTTAAACAAAGCCAAAGGTCATCACCACATAGTGCAGTTTATTTCTAAAAATCGCAGAAATATGTTGGCGTAAAAAAACTGGAGAAAAAATTATTCCAAAAAAGGAGTTTTTGCGCAGGAGTATGTCTAGATACGTCAAATGTCATTTCCTCCATTCCTTAACCTCTCCTCTGCTTATTGAAGCTGCATTAACTTCCGACCCCGGTGTTTTGACAGAGGACGCAATCTTTCCCTTGCTCCAGTTCGAGAAAATAATATCGGCATATGAACCACTATAGAATATTTCAGTGACATTTTAATCTGTTATAGCGCATTAATTTCCACTGTTGTAGAAATGGTGAGGGCTATACTAGCATGGTGACTAAAATTGTTTCTTATCTACATAGAGTTTTGGCATTGTATGGCCTGCTGTCAATATTGTGGCACAATTCTTCTCATCTTAATGAAAATCTACGTTTCAGTTGGATCCTATAAGCTCTAAATTCGGTATAAGACAAGCGTACTACATACCGATAAATTATGCAACGAGGCAGTGTGACGACTGGCATTGAAGTATCCACCCATGATAACTCTCTCTCTCGCGCTCTATCAATCTATCGTGTCCTCTCTCTCTCTCTCTCTCTCTCCGTCCATTTCATCATAATCACTGGCACGTGTGTTTATATCATGACCACTTACACAATATGTTTTGCTTCACACACACTCGTACATACACACACACAAAATTCTCCGTTGGAATTCTTTCTCCACTTAATCCGAAATGTCATTTAAGTTTAAAGTAAGAACCAGTAAAATATTTTGACCAATGTTTAGAGTGATTAATAGGTGAACCTTTATGTAAAACAATGCCAACATTCTTTTAACTAAATTTCACCTGTTGATGTAGGCAATTAGACGATAATAACGTGCCTGTGACACTAAAAAAGCGTTCAATAATTATATAATATCATGAATTCAAATTCATTAAGTAACTTCAGAGCACAAGAAAATGACGTAGTGCAATAACTACATCCCTCAAGGTCAGTTGACCTTCTGACACTAACCTCGAACTTCTTTCTATGCTCTGCTTCTACTTCCTCTCCTAAATCTTTCCTTACTTCTATTCCGTATCCAGATATGTTCCCATGGTAAAAAATACGCGCATTTGCTCGGCTTTGGGTAAGCCTAGCATCGAAATATAGTTTGAAAGGAGATACTATGTGTAATTAGAGCTAATTCTGGAATAAAAAAATGAGGAAAGAATGAAATTGTATCGGTTTTTCAGCTTTCGCATCTAAGGAGGTTAGAATGCTTGTCTACAAAATGTGAGCTCATGTATGCTCGGTGGTTGACACCCTTGTGAAAGGAGCATATCAATTTGGCGTTAAAATAACGTCAGTTATTTGTATGCCCAATGACAATATGAGATTGTCCGAGCCAAAATTCACAATTATCAGCACAGCACCGCCCACCGCCCACCGCCCCCCCCTCCCCGCCTTCAAATGGGGAAACTCCCTTCCTGGAGAGAAAGAAAAAATGCGTGCAGAAGAGACTCATGATCATAGTTAAAATACAATTTTTCCTAATCATGTTAAGAGCAGTACGCATTTCGTTAATTTAATTTTGCATTTGAAAGACACTTATATTCTTCATTTCACTTATAATAGAGGATTTGTGATCTGGAAGCAACATTTAGGAACATAGGTACTGCACGAGTTACCCTGGGGGAGGTGGGGGGGGGGGGAGATGAGGAATGGGCTAAGTGTTTACTGCTCTTAAACTCCAATGCATTGCCTATGTTTTCACAATTCCCCCCCCCTTTAGAAGTATACGGTAGAACCCAAGCTTATAAATAAAGCATAAATCTAGTTTATCTCTTTGTGCGTTAACGCCTCAGTCAAAGAAGTGCGTTTTACATTATGGCGTGGAGAGAAGGAAGACATGGTCCATTCGCTGCATAGGAGATAAAAGAAAAGGCTGGCATTTTTCAGGAGTCGGAGAAGAAGTAAAAGCATCATATTGGTTTGTGCAAGTGCTTATGTACAGTTCGAGGGAAGGAATAAGAGCAAGGGTCGGGAATAGTGTGCAATCTATTACACCTGTACAAAATGGAATTAGTTGGTGGTGGGTGATGGGACGAGGAGAGGTGGGGTAGTGGAGGAAAACGTAGAAGTCGGAATAACTCAGACCACTGAAATCGAGTGTTTCAGCCGCACTTGAGCCTCTTTTGCATCAGCAGCTAATAGAGCTCTTCGTCGACATAGGTAAAAAAAGATCACCAGACCGATAAGCAAGGTCATTATTCCTATAACAAGCATACAATAAAAGGCAATACGAGTACATCTATGCAGACTGTCATGAAGGGCAAGGGAGATACTTTGGGCAATTACAATTATATCCCTTTGCGGAAAATAGGTATTTTGGGAGTTTTCATGTTCAGCGAGGGTTATGGGCTTGGGAGTCGTTGTTGCTGTTGTTCGTGGTAGCAAGAAAGGAGGTAGATAGAGACTTGTAAGATGGAAAGGGTTTAATAGCGTCGAATTCTGCTCTGGAGACTCAAGATTCGGTAGCACAGGTTCACTACTGTCCCCTAAATTCTTCTCGATGGCATTAGGCAGTGTCGTTGCTGTTGCAGTTGCCATTGTCGGAAGTAGGGCTGTCGATTCTTTCTTCTCTTTGTGCTTAACAATTAACTCTAAATCAGGAGAAAATCGGGTCAACGGATGTACCGTCTATTAGAAGAAGAAGTAGAAAGTCTAGACGGAAGCCTTTTACTTACCTTGGGGTAGGGATTCGCCATTAAGTTGATACCAAGTACCGTACAAGCAGTAAAGAACGATTCTTTGAGATTCATTGGACGATACCGGCTGCCATATTGCTACTGTGCCCTCCATTACCAAATGGCCATATTTTGAAGAGTATTCAAGATCATCACATTCGGTGTTCACCTTATCTAGTGTAGAGAATCAACGAAGAACGATAAAAATACTCCATACAATTGACAGCACTTTTAGCTATTTTGGAAATTTTGTGATAACCTAGTTTTAAAAGTGCTATATAATAATTCATGTACCACATTTAAACATCCCCTGCATTTCCTTCAATCTGTCTGTTTAGAGCAAAATTTTTAGCCTAGCATATCCAGATGATTAAGCCTATCGAAACAATTTTTGTTAGTACAGTTGAATGAATTGACAGATACAATTCAATTTATACAGAACCACCGCAAAAATTGATTGATTGTCCTCGGTAAATTTAAGGCTAATGTTCGCCAAACAGTTATACTTCCTTTGCGAGATCCTTTGAGAAATATGGGTAATAGGACATCTTTTTAATTTTCCATTAAAAATAGAGGTAATTTATGGGCATTCTCACTGTGGCTAGATATTACTCTTTGCAATTGGCGCTTTGCTGTACCTAATGTTTATGTCACTTTATATCATTTGTCCCCAATCCATGATTAATTAATTAATCCACAAAAGTCCCTGCTCATATGATGCTGGACAAGTTTCGTCATAGTAATCATATTTATATAATTGGAATTGCACTCCTCATCTGATGAATTTGCAGAGTGGATCAGCATTTTCAATACTACTGTAGGAAGAAATATCATGTGAGATGTTTCACAGGTTTTACTCCATATGTCCATTTTCTGAAGACTGCATCTTGAAGGCCAGAAAGCTATTAATTTATGCTGATAGGAGGGGGGAGGGGGGAGGGTCAGGGGGAAGGAGGGGGGGGGGGGGGGGGGGGGGGGGGATAGAGGCAGCAAGGCATTCTTCAACTCCCTCACATTCCGCTCTTAAAAGCCTCTTTACGGACTGTGTCGGTAAATGAAGTAATTACATCGTAATTGGTGTTTTTAGCTCCCATGGTAGAGCAAAAATGCCATGCACTTTTCATTGTTGCGAAAGTCAACAAAAAACTAACTAGCATGCGCAAAAAAACCCACAGCGTTTTCTATTAATCAAATGCAAATAAGGAAGCGATATAAGAGAGGAAATGAACAAATGCATAAGTATATACTTAATATTTTGTTATTACTATCAACATGGCAACAATGAGTAAGTGAAACTGAAGGGTCTATGCGCATATAAACGCTATTCTTTATTTTGTGACATTGATTGTTGTACAAGTTCTGAGTTCAAAAAATGGAGACTAATTAATTAAAAGTAAAGTTATAATTCGCTAATTAAAAAAGTCTGATTTTTACATGTTTTGGACATCTAAATATATATTGACTTAACTTTTATCCTATTTTACTTAAAATAAGATAGTTTTAACCATTGGGTACAAACACTTGATTCAAGTGCAAAGATCATAGACCATAGTTTATATGCGAAAATTCAATCATGCATGAACACAATATGCACCAGGATTTTCTTTTCAATTGACAAATCTCACTCACCAGCACAGAAGAAGAGGGTAGAATCAACGCCATCGGGTTTGATACGCTGGTAGCTAGTGCCATACATGCAAATAAACCGCGCGAATCTCTTTTTAGTGGGAGTGGGAAGGAGGTGGCTTTTGTCATTACTGGTGGTGGTAGGCATGGGGGTGGTGGTGGTGGTGGTGGTCATCTCAAATGCCTGCAGCCCAGGCTCGCAGAGAACTTTGAGCACCGGTCCGTGTGCAGTTACTCGAGTGCCTTTGGGCAAATCGGAAGGATCACAGGCTAGGCTTATTGTCAGCGAGGCGATAACTAGGGAAACAAAATCGTGGGTAATTTGATAGGGATTCGAGTTCAATTAGGGTAAAGGCTTATAGGTGAAAGGCCCTTTCATTCGTGTCTATTGAGTGTGACAAATGTATCGAAATGATAGCACTGAGCTTACTTTATCCGATTGAGAACTTAGTAGTCAATTTATGACGCCTAAAGTTTGAGACGATGAAATTTAAGAAAAACTCTAACCAATTGAGGAATAAAACTGACACCCTTTCATGAACTGACCTTATTCACTACTCACTATGTGGTCCCCCTCCCTCCGTTGATTCCTTACTGGTATATCTTTCATGCTTGCATGCAGGAGCCGTTCTGCAAATGCATTGTAATCACGACGTAGTTTGCAAATATGCAGTAGAATTAAAACTACTTAATCTGATAAAGCTTAGTCACTTTAAATAAAGAACTGCGTCTTATTCCCCACCCCCACCCCCCGAACTTCAAGGCAGAAATAAAACCACATGTGTGTCTTGAATTTCTCCTTTGCTTATTCCGATTGTTTTTTTCCTCCAACCAAATTGCTGGGTTGTTCCTTAGGGAAGAATGTTTCCCATGACTCATATTGTATAGTGACTCAGTAAAGGCGCCATAATCATTAAAACCCCAAAAAATATTCCTGCTTGAAAGCAAGATAAAAAATGGTGGGTGTGGGGGGGGGAGTTTCTTATGAATTGATTTTCATAGAACTGGGGTGAGCGTTGGGAACAGAGTTGATATATTTAAATGGAAATTTTTCCTACACTGCGAATTTAAAAGGAACAGTTGACCAAATATTCAAGTACTCTATTTCCTTATTGCAAAGTAAACTTTAAACTTACTTTTCTTCATTGAATACATAATTTCGAATAGGATCTCAAATGAAGCACTTTGACTAGTATTTCTTTAACGAGAGTGAACCAAGCGCAAAATTGCAATTCCATAAAGTAAGTAATAATTAAATTATTAATTAAGTAAATAATGTCCTTTTTGTGTTCGTTTGATCAGAGCTAATTTGCCAGGGTGGAATGATGATAATTAAACTATGTTTTAATTTCGAATTAAATAACGACTATTATATCAAAACATCAAAATAAAAAGTGTGATAATGAATGCTTCAAACGCACCTTATTTCAAATTATTTGAATAATTTCATCAGAAATCTTCGGCTGAGGGATATTTTAAAATTTTTGATGATATGAGAAAAAAGGTATTTTCTACTTTTCAAAAAATTGTTTCATGAGGTGCACCATTCACATGAGCTTTTTTTAAAGTACTTAGTGAAATGTGCATAAGAGCCAGACTAATGAACTGCAGAAGAAAGGAATCGAACTTAGAAGAAGCCAAGCTTATGAAGGGGGCTTGGAAGCTAAATAGCTACCTATATCAGTGTATTTTACGAAGCTGAACATTGTACGACCAAAATTTGTTTTATGGTTTCTGGAATACTATTCAACTAATTAAATAGGCCATTGAAGAGGTTGGATGAATATCATGCGATGTTTGACACTAATTAAAGATGACACACAGACGCGAGGCCGCAAATCATCCAAGTTGCATAGATATCAGATTAAATTGTATTTTAACCCCGGAGTCAATTGTTCGAATGAGAAGCCTGTAAAGGAAATAACCCCCCCCCCCCCCCCACCAACCCATTTTATGACCACTTTAATGACTTGTGAACAGCCAAATTACCACTAAATAAGCAGTTTAAATTGTTGTGCACAAAGCTCGGTGTAAAGAGCGGAAGCGCATGCAGAGGGTTCAAATGTTTATATCTAATGACAAAGAAAGAAAGGGTTGGGGCCCAGTGAAAGGTGTAAACACCATGGACACGACTTTATGCCACCCTTCACGTGAGTGTGGCTGCTCCTAGAGCGCCCAATCCTTGGAAAATAGACCGAGTCAATTCCTCATTGGGTAGGGGGGGGGGGGGGGGAGGTCAGAAAAGTGCACCTGTGCTTGACATCGTTTTGCTAAATGTATATTGCAGAAGAACGTGGCCAAAAAAGAAAAGATTCTGGTTCTAAGACAGACCACAAGTAATGGTCGCAGAAATTCATTGACTTAACAGAAGTGGACATTATGGAAGAAATATGTATTGATGTAAGACATTTTCAGCGGAAGCTACTATATTGATTAAATGATTGATTATCGATATTGATTGGCCAGGCTTTTAGTGGCGTCGAGTTCGGTCCATTTGTGAAGCTTAATGAATAAAATAGCCTCTAATCTAAGGCTTGCAGTAGAAATTATAAATCAAAGCACATTTTATCACAGAACAGGATAATATGAAGACTCGTGGAATTTTGCTTGAAAGACAGCAGGTTAAGATCTCCTCCCATCCCCCCCCCCCCCTCCTCCTCTCCCGCTATATTCGGGAAACCACTTATATAAGGGCATCACTTATAAAGCTACTTTCAGGAAGAAGAGGGGAAGTGGGGGAATTTTTGCAATTGGGCCTTGGAGGGTTTGTAGCGTAGGGTAGGGCAAGTAGGAACAGCAGTCATATGGTGGGTGATGCGTCACGGTTGGGAAGTATGAGTCAGTAGATTGACTCTTCCTTTCGCTTCGGCCTGACGCTAAAATCATCTCCCTAATCCGCATCTCTTCCCGGTGATTCTCCAACCATATAGCCATACTTGACTTTGATCACTATTACCTCAAAAAACTCTTTAAGTGGATCCCATTACTTTGGTTTACTTCCATTATAGTTACACTAGGAGTTTGACTTGTATTCTATTAACCACCTTTCATGGAGAATTTTGGGGCGGCTTTAGACTTTAAAATGCTGTATAAGTAAGAAAATTATAATTTAGATTTTATTCTTCTTTGTCACTTTTAATATATGAAATTTCTACGAAGTTGAAAATGTTGCTTCCCCCCCCCCCCTGTAAACGGTCGCCGTTAATGGTGTGATAGCTAAAATCCTTGAAAGTGAGAGGCCGCAAATTTCGTTGACAATTTTGAAATGCTTTCAAGGCAGATTCCAGCGAAACACTTCAAGTTGTCCAACAAGGACTTATGTGTGATGCATCAGTTTTTTTTGGATCAAAAACTATCGGAAGGAAGAGGTTAAAACAAAACGCACTTTCAAAAGGGAAATTATTAATTTGTCAGTACTTTTAAATCTACTATTTTTTATTTTTTTCTATACATGATCACAATTGAAATAAACACAATGTTTTGTGGTTATGAGAGTTTACAATTAGCCATTTGGCCAAAACAGGACAAACCTTGCAACAAAAACTCTGTTCCATTTGATTACGTTTCGAACTTGGTTGTCGTTCAGCCTGAACAGCTATTTTTTTGGCATTGAGACCTAGGGCATACTGTGGACATCGGAAAAATTGGGAAAGAGATTCACCCTTTCACGAACATAAGTCAGAATCTTGAAGATGATTGTATGTGGGGGGTGATCACTCTCTCATTTGCTGTACAAATTGAGATCTTTGAGTTGGGGCACATTAATATGGAAGAACTGGGGAATTGACCACAAAACTTGTTAATTCATGTCGTAAGCCCACGAAAAATCACTATTAAGTACTCAATGAATTTCAGGTCAAAAGATTCAAAAACGAATAAGTTGGAGCCGAATGCCCTTTGATACAGCCTACACACTGTGCAGCCTAACATCGAGATAAGCTAATCGTAAATATGGAATCTTGGTATCTCTTGAAGTTTTAAAATAGGAATGGCATGCACAGTTTAGAAAGCAAGTAAAGAGTTTACTGGTCGAGAAAAGGTGATAGTGGTAAATAAACTGATACTTCGAAGTGAGACTTACGGAGAAACTGGAAGAAGAAGAGTTGACAGGTTTTGCCTCGGAAGAGGCCTTTGAGCAGAAGCAAAGTGCTCGAGAGGTAGGAAATGGGCATTTGTTGTGAGTTATCGGCGGTCAAATTCTCCGACTATGAAAAACCGCATTAGTGGTAAAATAGGTCCACGTTTGAAGGGAAGTGTAAGGAAAATTATTGTCGTGGTACTATGCTGTAATGGTTAAGTCCTTGACAGCTCTAGCCCTTAACAGCATTAGGTGCGTGTTCCGCAGATTTAACTGATGTGACTATGACGATGACAATAGAATGCGCTTTCTGAGACCACGCGTTAATTCACACTCATACGTCCGCACACTTACCGGGGAACCCAAAGCCTAGGAGAGGCTTTTAACTTTAAATGTTCGCACATCTTTAAGTATACGGACGCACCTCCAAGTGCAGTGTGCATTTCTGTGTGAACGCTTGGATATACGTGCGCAGAGTGGACGAATAAACAGTCTTCGCGTTCTAAGGCCCCTATCAGTTATTTACTTCAATGGGCAAACAAGCGTGGGCGATGGATAGCCGAATCTCCACCCTTCTTCGTTCTCCACTATCTCCTTTTTTGCCTATCACTTCCTTTAAGCAAATGAGTCCTATTTTCATTTTGATAGGTTTGTTGAAGGGGGGGGGGGGGGAATTGTGTGTTGGGTAGAGGGTAAGTGTGACAAGGGCAATAATTACTTGCTAGAGGCCGCCAATTGGAGCAAGTAGTGACCACCGGCTCCTTTTCTTGAAGTTGTTGCCTTCGCTAAATATCCGTAAATATCCGTGATTTGTTAAGCGTTCTGTAAAGCGCATTTTTCATTATCACGTGATAGTTGGAAAAAAATTGGTCGAAAAATTCACGCCCTTAAAATGTCAGTCAGAGTGATGACCTGATAAATGTACTTTTGCCATTTTTGTCAATCATTAAACTTAATTTCTATTCCATTCAAACTGTTTAGAAGTTTATTCCAATGACACTTTACACTAACAAAGTGGATTGCGAATTACGCAAAACTTATCCGCTACGATTAAAACAAGTCCAAGTATCTCTCAAGCTTGGAGTTATTAAAATATCCTCGAAATAATAACTTTATTTCATATTTTCGATTTGAAATTAAGCATACTTCACCAGAAACTTAGCTAATGAAAATTTTTATCCGTGTTGTTAATCTGAACTCAAATCCTCTTCCATCCATCCATCCATCCATTCATCCATCCATCCATCAAAGATTATTAACATCAATATAATTTGCTAAAATACTCCCCAAAATGACATCATGCTGACTAGATACCTTGTGAATTCAAAGACAAAATAATGGAACATTTTTATTTAAAAGGAGTAAAGGCTAAATATTACTAATAATAGCATACTGAACATTTGATAGCTCAAAATAATTGTTGAAAGTATTCACTATGAACTTCGATAAGCACTTCAACACGTCATAACGCGTCGATAATATAATAACTACTTTATGCAAGGAGAGTATTTGGAATTTGTAAAGTTCTTCAGATTCACCGTCCCCCTTTATTCAACAACTGTGCTGAAAGCTTAACTAAATCCACCCAGTTGCTCTGGATACCCTTGAGATTTCAGTAATTCAGTGTAACGCATCCAACTCAATTCAAGTATTAGCAGATTCCTCTGCTTAGTGACGTTTGATCCGCATTTGTTCCAAAGTCGCGGCATTCTGAACAATATTTCAATTACATCTCACGAAAATTCTCTATTACAGAGTTTCAGTCATTATGCTAACAAAATTGAAGTCTTGCAACGTGGTAATACGTAGTAATAAGCCAATACAGCCTATAAATTTAAACCCCCCCCCCACCGTCCGATTATGCCAATAAAATTTATTTCTTTTGAGGAAATCAATCAATCAAGAATAAGAAAACACGCTTAATGAGCTCTTCACCGTTTTGCTGCCACCAGATCCAACCAAAGTCCTCGATTTGTTTATTTCCAAATTAGATAACATAAAATTCGATCGTTGCATGCTAGACAAAAATCATTCTTATTTTTCAGTAATGTTTTTCTCCAATATTCGTATTGACTCGAAGGTCCGAAAAATCCTTTCGCTGGACTTTTTACTCCCGTCTGGTTTATATGATTTAGTAAGATAACTCGCCTGTTTCGATCGCTTGTCCCGAAAGCAATGGGGGTAATGCTTTGATTGAATACAATTTTGATGAGTGGGTGGGGTGTGGGGGGGGGTG
>UZAE01012820.1:0-31267 GCA_900617975.1 Rodentolepis nana | reverse complement strand
ATTGCGACGTGCATTAGACTTATTAGTTATTGAAGTCTGACCTTGGACTTTATCTATTCGGGGAATGTCTTAAACAGCACACGGCTGCAATTGGTGGTTTTCTGAAGTAGTTAACACACATTACGTCCCAGTGGTAATTTACCTCTTATAATCTTGGAATGCTCGTAGTATCCAAATTTCGAAGTTTCCCTGAGGATTTATACAAAGCAGCCTCTCACCAATCACTCTGCTTGAAGTGGCCTTAATCGCATGTTTAGAAAAATGGGTCTCTCCACATATTTGACTGTTTATTTTTACACATTTAGTTTACGAATGGCTGAAAATCTAAATGCTATAACCTCAACCCGAAACTCACCAGAATAAACAATTAAAGTTAACTACGATAAATGGTTGAAATTTATAGATGCTTATAATATATTATTCTTCGAATTGCACTGGTGTTTATTCTGAAAAGCGTTATTATTGTTCTCTACGTTGAAATTATAGTGAAAGTAGCGATTTTAAAATTTAATTTTTTTGTCAAATACATTCCATTTATAGTTGGCATTGAGCTCAAACTTTTCAAAATTGTATATTTGTATTCAGTCAGTTTAGAAAAGTAATTAATAAACAAGAGCTCATTATAAGAACACTTTGTAATCTGCTTCAGGGGTATTTCTCTTCGCGAGTTGATATTGAATGTGCTACTGAAGCTAATGTGAGTAGTATACTCACTAATTGAGTTTGACTCCGATCCCACTCTAAGAGGGATAGTGGAGGTGGATATTTTTATCCAGGGAATAAAGACGATAAATGTTGCGTAAAAATCGAAGTTGAACGAATTTGCTTTATCCGATGTCCAATTACTCATTCATGACTCAATGCAACGCTCAAAGTTAAACATAAGCTGTCCTTTATAATAACAAACTAAAAGAGCGATTCCACATTCTGTATATATTCTAGTATTCAAATTGCTACTTAGTTGCGCTGCTAACGAGTGTCACAGCGTATCTAAGGTGGAATGCTACATGTAAAAGGCTTTCCTTGACTCCAGCCATCATTTCTGGTCAGAATGTCCTTGTATGCAGCAGCTTCTGATATCAGCAAAGCCATTTCAACAGAACGCACGACTATAGATGTGTTGATTGCAAATTGTGCTCACATCGACTATGCGTAGTAATGGAACTGCATTCCACGCAACTTGAATGAATATTGAAGGCTGATAAGCAGAAAAGTCCTCTCTAGACGTGTTCACACAACCCTAATATCTCTCTTTAAGAGATGGTATTGATTAGTATTTCATTTCACATATTTTTTCTTCCATTCACTCTGAGATTGATTTTTCCTCTAGAAAGAGAAAACAGACGTATCACGTGGAACAACTTTATTGTGGATGTGATGTGGTATCTCTGTACAGATAAATGTTGAAGTGCGCATGAGGTTCCTTCACAGAACACTCTGGGTACTAATCTTATTTAATTTTTCAATTTAAATAATTAAAATTTTGGCTTTATTATTATGCATATTTCTTTCCTTTATTATTTTCCCATTTCTCAAAAAACGTTTTGCTTCAGTAATAGAGGAAAAGAATATTAACTTCCCAATTTTTATTGTTCAATTTATTTACAACTAAATATATAATTTCAACATTTTACAGTCATTTTATAATTTCCGTTTGTTTCCAAACGTAAAAGACATTTAAAATTGTTGATCAGTGGCGTGAAAATAAATCATTCGAGATTATCAATCTTAATGAGACGAAAGTGGCCAAAATAGTCTAATTCGGAAATCAATTTCCAGGAACACCTTTGTCCTGAGGAGTTCTGAATAAACAATAAATAGGCCTTGATAAACAACTTGTTCTTTCATAAAGTTTCAAAGTCATAAAACTTACCCCGTTGTCTTGGTCGACCAACGCCTCATATATTGCTCCTTCATAATCTAAAATGAGGGTAAAATATAAGCAGATTTAACTATTAATTTTACATTAACTGTTCATGAGCGCAGTCTGGTGAACGCACCTATTCTAAAGCAATCCAACAAAATTCAATTATCTGCATTCACATTTTAGTGATGACAAATTGCTGGAACACTCAATTTAACTAATTGACCAATGTGCTCAAAACATCACTGGTATGAAGTCGTTTGCAAAATATGCATTTTAATGGTAAAGAGTGGCATCTGTATCATCAGCGTTCCCAATGTCTGACTACATAGTGGATGAGTGTGGCTGTCTTCCATCTGCACAGTAATCAATCTCATTTGATTTATCGAGCCTCCATTTCCGGAGAGTATGTCTATTGATCTACTATCTGGGACTTTTGAACAAAATTGGTGAGAGATGCCAATGGAACTTCCCTGGTATTAATTCTACTAATCATTCTTCCTATTCATTAAGAGTTGTCAAAGCGAAAAGTACCAGGGATCTGGTGTGCCTTCAACAAAAACCACAGCAAAATCAAGATAAAAATTAGTTTGTCTTACAGTGTAGACACAGATAAATTCTGATTTAGAAAATTCTCCTTAGAGAAAATTGATTTCTGCTTTGTAAAGTACGTGAAACCAAGTATGACACTCGATATTCAAATTAAAAATATTAAGTTGTATTGAGTTACTAAGATAGAAATCATATGCAAACAGCACAGTTTCCATTCCAGTTTTGAAAGTATTTCTAAACGCATTTTAAAATTTTAAAATTGCATTTATGACCTCATACTTTCAAATTATTCGATTTCCCGTTTGAGAGAAGATAATTATGTTGTGGACAACTCGTAATTTCAATCACAGGAAAATATATTTACTTCATTTCGAAATAATTAAATAAAAATAAACATGACTCACCACCAAACATAAGACCTCCATTAAAAGAGATTATCGAAACTGTTGAAAAGGGGGCGTTGATCACTTTGGTCCACTGAGGAGGTCCTTCGGAAAATAATGACAACATCTCCACAGACGTTGAAGCAAGCAAATGACCAGCGACGTATACATTTCCATTGAAAAATTCTGCTGCAGGAAAACCACTCGAACGAAGCATGGGAGCGATTTCACACCAACTGCCTGCATGTCCAAGAGGCGATGCAGTTGTCAAAAGGATTTCGGCTTTGTCGGTATGCTGCATAACGCCTTCAGTTTCTACATACCCACCAACAACTATGTCACCAACACCGGGTATATGTGTTGCTCCTGTGGCACACCTAGGCGTTGGCATTGGGGGCAATTTCCTCCATCTAAATTTTGAAATTGTGAAAAAACGAGTGTTACTTATTATTTCGTTTTCTGTGACCTACAAGTTGAAGCTTGAAATAAGGTGAGGTCTAGTATCTGCATGCGCACAAGCTGGTTCACAGTACTACCAATATCTTGCTTATCTGAACATGCCATCATCTGGTGTTTCGGTATTTGAAAGACCTTCAATTGTCAGAAATAAGAAGACATTTTGTCACAAAGGCAATACACCATGAATACTTTCACATTAATTATCTCTTGGTCTAAGTCAACTGTTACCCAGTAGTGTCCTTTGGATACAAATATCTTACTATTTATGAAGATGTGTAAATTACACAATATTTTTCCCAGAACTCTCCAAGAATTATAAATCACATCATATTGCATTAAAAATAGCAGTGAAATGGATGCAAGTCATTTTCCAACCCGAAGCAGACAAATTCAAATTAATGCAGAAAATGCATTCACGAATATCTCGAAATGCGTATGCAATTGATATCAGAACATGCTAATCATCTGTATATGTACATGTTGATGGACGTAACTTCAAAAATCTTGTCAATCTGAAAAAATACAAATGACTGACTATAAAATAAATAGATTAAGTGCATCCACTTTAGCTATACCTGAGCCATGTCCAACTGACATATATGTCTTACAACTAATGACGATGTACAAATGAGTGAGTACTTTCAAACGACGAGTGAAAAGTCTCATCAGATATTAGTGCATTGCCAAAAGCAATCAAGTGAGTTTAAGTCATTATCCGCACAAAATCGGACAAATTCAGTTTGATTCAGAAAATGTATTTGCAATCAAGGTAGGTACAAACATCACACCAGGCAAAATGTTTTAAAATGCGTAAAAACTGCATATAAATTGCTTACGTGTTGGTTGTAGGTAAGAATTCCTCACAAGAGTCTAAAGTTGCGTCACTTTGCGAATTAAGACCTCCAAAAACTAGAACTGCATGATCTCGAGCCACTGCAGAATGCAAATCTCTCTCCTCAATCATTGGTTGGAGTAAGGTCACTTCACCATTCTGTGGATTGATTCTNAAACTTGTTCGTGCCACCCAGAGTATAAACACTACCTACAAGGAATGAAATCGAGTAATTGGGAGTAAGCAATCGAATTTAGATCCAACCATCCAAAGCAACTGAGCAGCTGCCTGGTCGAAATTCTAATGGGAAAGAAAATTTTCGTCCTCCACTTGTTTTAGGAATAGCCTCCAGAACTCCACTTCTTGAAGTGTTTTCACGCCCATGAACACAGATTATCGATTTCGAGCTGCGACGGCAAAACAATGCATTATGCATTTCATATTAAATGCATAAGATATATATGAGAGTACCTTTCAATTGTCGTTTCAATCGAATTCATAAATGTGTCCAGAAATGTTATCCTAAAGAACCAAATATTCAATAATGGGATTAACATTTTACCTTGCACTTTCAGACAAGTTGAAATCCGATCCATTAACTGACGTTTTAATTATAAATTCTTTTGGCAATTTCTTCATGTTGATCAACTTCAGGAGACGATGGAAGTGCTTTTCGAGTTTAACGTGTTCGTCATTTAAGAGGGACGCATGCAACCATGTGCAGAGTGCCTTGAATTTCACTGTTTCTTTTCCATCACATATCCAGGGACTTTGCAGTAAGGTTTGAAGTTGGTCGACACCTACGTGTTGGAAGAATGGCTGGCTGGAGGCTAATCTCTCAAAATCACACGCTATCCTTGGTATGCATGCGTCAATGAGATCAGCGTTTGAAGTGACATTTCCTGCTGACCAAACCTCCATCAAATCAAGTCGATCAAGTCTACAAGACAATGGCCGCTTGGGTATGAATGATGGGTGGTATATTGTTGCATCACTTGCCACAAACTCCCATTCCAACCACTCATCTTTATCTTTTCTTTTTGAACTTCACTCTACTTAAACTAATACACTCGCACACACGCACACATTGTGTTTATTTTGGTTGCAATTAACGAACCTAGTCTTGATGAACTCAGTTGTCCAGTCAATCAGCTGTTTGCAGCCAAGATTGTGGGCCATCAGATATATCACCAATACGTTTTCAACATTTATGATTATTTCACCAGTGTAGGCAAAATCGACGACTACCGTAACAATACTTACGAGTTGGTGATAGAATCAGGGCAACTGACCTACTTATATGAAAAACGACTCCAATTTGAGAGGTTTGAATGTTTGCTCTGTAAGATACTGTTCTTTATTCCTGGAAATTGTGCACAAAGCACAAGTTTGTGGGCAGGGATAGTATTCCCGCCTTTGGTCTGAAATGAGAAAATTTGCATCTGCAACGAAAATATGCACTTACAAGTATTGACAAATCGATTAGTGTCATTTCTTGTCGCAATACATTGAACCCATTGGCATATTTAGAGATGGGGTCGTGATCAATTTGTCGTATCTCAGATGGAAATTGCATCGTTGGTAAATGAATTTGAAAGCAGAGTGTAAAATTGTGCTTAGAATGCAAAAGTGACAGACTTTGGAGAGTAACTGCACCACTGGAATAGCACACACCCTTTCGCAACCAATTAAATTCTAGCAAATGCTCAACAGTTGACACGTGTTGCCACAAATTTATTGGCTCTCAATTTGATGTGTGCTAGCTTCTGAAGAGAATGGAACACAATTTGATTAACGTCATTGGTAGCTTTTCATAATTGCATTTTATAACTGAAATTGATATCGTCAGACAAGAACTACGTGCTGTATTCAAAACTTGATACGATTTAGTTAAATAGTACGCGTGTGTTTGATCATATTTATTAAGCGTAGCTTTAAAATGAAACTCTTTGAGAAAATGAATGAGATTGATTGTCTCTGGCAAACGGCCTCCCTTAATGCTTGAAAAAATTATGTATCAACCATTTGGCCATATTCAGACTCTCCACCAACTTCTCTTACGTAAACATAAAATTGATGGAAACATTGAATTGGTTTTGAAAGGCGTCAAACTATGCCATAGTAACTAGTTGCGTACCAGGATAGGGAACACACCAATTCTCAGTACAGAAATGTTTAAAATTGACAAAAATCCATAAGATCTTTATTTCCATTGTCAATACATTAAATATTATATTATTTTGGTCATTTGATTACTTATTTCATTGTTATTACATAATACTCCTTTTGAAGAATAACATATATTGTCTAATTTCATTTCGATATGGTGGAGCCTAAACAAAGATTGATCTGTTGACATAAAAGCCACAGCTAAATAACTGTGAGCAAAGGTGTTTCGAATATTTGAATTGCCAAAAGAGAATGTGATATACAAACGAATGCTTCAACAATCATTCACACTTCATCGGCATGTTTGTGAACACTCCAGAGATGAAGATATATCCGAAATTTCAGATAAATCATATTTCAATGTGAAATTTCCTAACAAAGTAATTTTATTCTTGTCAATGTACGATATATAAATATCCAGTTAACGAGGGAGAAGTCCTCCACTAAAACCAGATAGGCACACTTGAAGGGGAATAAGAGATCCTGCAGTATTTCATGCATACACTGTTTATTGGCCGAAATTGGCTTGCACACCAATACATTCCCCCACACTAGTTGTGCTTCAACAGGCAAAAATCCCATGCATTTCAAGCTTCGAATGCTGCTCCTCCCTCGACAAACACAACGCCAAAAGCAATTTCTATTAGTTTTTCTACCTTCAAATGTATTTCGGTTAGACTTTTCTTAGCGATTTGGAAATCAGTACTCTCAAATATTGAAGCCTTGTAGTGTGTCAATAAATTTTTGATGCATCGATTAAGAGAACTCCAACAGAGAACAAGCTTGATTTATTCTGCTGTTTGCGATATCGTAACATTTCTCGATTTTGTCTACTCTTACTGAATGCTTTTAAGTAGCATAAAATAATTTGAGGCAAGTTTGTCGTAAAGAAAATGACAACATTTCTGAGAACACAAAAATATTCCAACCTTCACTGTTTTGGCTTGCTTTAGACTCAGTTTTTGACCATTTCCAGGAATTTGCTTTGGTTCCGTGGCTTCCAAGTTGGCTTCTACGAAGATGGCATCGGTCCATTTGTAAGTGAATGTCAATTAGTGTGGAAATCGTCTACAAGATGAACAGTAATCCACACAAACACAGGCTAAAATTGAAGAGACGTTGCTTATTAAGCACGCAAAACCCATCTGAAAGTGAAGTGGGGCAGCAGGCACTCGATGGGTCAAAATTGAGAGAAATTGTTGCAAGAACAGAAATTCTTGTTGTATTCTTATTTAGAATTGCATATCTGGGAGAAATTTGTCTGGGAATTACTCCAAATAATGAAGGCAAGATTTAAAGACGTATTTCGATTACCTGTGAGGACCGATTGAGAATCAACTCTTTCACGCTTTCTAGGTGAGAAAATATTCGACATTATTATTTTTCTATCAAGGCTGCAAATTAGTCTTAGAGTGAAGCGTAGTTGAATTATCGTTAGAAGTAAAGCGTAGGATGGTATTCTTGTGAAGAGATTAAAGACGGTTAGTGTTATTATGTCTGAGATTTTAAAGCTATCGAAGGCAGACAAAATTTCTTCAGGCTGTTGATTTTGGAAACGGAAATAGATTATTGAGTTGCGACATTTCACATCACTAATANCTTTTCTTAGCGATTTGGAAATCAGTACTCTCAAATATTGAAGCCTTGTAGTGTGTCAATAAATTTTTGATGCATCGATTAAGAGAACTCCAACAGAGAACAAGCTTGATTTATTCTGCTGTTTGCGATATCGTAACATTTCTCGATTTTGTCTACTCTTACTGAATGCTTTTAAGTAGCATAAAATAATTTGAGGCAAGTTTNNNNATATTCCTTTAATACGGACCCTCTCTTCCCCATCCCCACACTCAAATCTGTTTTCCAGGCTGGCTTTTATGTTCTAGATGGGCGTTGGAACCTATCCTTTGCTGCTTCCACGCCTTGACGAAACCAGAAGTAGTACAGTCTTTGTAAGTGAATATTTCATGAAGCAATTACTCTCACAACTGCTATTGGCTACTGTTTGTCTGATTGATTGAAGTCAGAAGTTAACTGCCAAATAATAGACTTTTTGCCGTATGAATAAACGTTGCCCAAAGTGAACCACATGGAGGCTAATATGGTGATAAGAAAATAAGAAAGAATTCGCGTGATGGTGAACAGTTAAATCTGGAAAGTTAAGTGATCTCGTTCTTTGCTTTCCATACCGATTTGCCAACACATTTCTTATACTGAGAAAACTGATAGATGAATTTGATCCTATATGGTCTGGCGACAAGAAGATACGCTTGAACAATTCAAAGAAGACCTGTTTTGTGCCAAAAGAGGTAGACTCGTTGAAGAAAAGACAAATGTCGTCATTCATTTCCAGGTCAAGTGCATCAATCGTGATATTTCGTTGCAGAAAAGAAATCATTAACTCTTGACCCATTGACAAACAAGATGACAGGTGAAGTGAAAACTTTTGCTGAATTCCGTGTATTTCAGTATATTTCGCTTTTTCAAGTTATGAGAAATAATTTTGTTCAACAACAAACCGTTTTATTCATAGATACATTCATATTATTGTGGAGCAGCTATCTACATGACTCTGCAAAATTATGTCCCATTACCACAAGAAATTGAATTTAAATGAGCTACGCTTGTAGAACGAGATCTGAAAATTTCTGCTGGCATTGATTTTAAATCTAGATTGTCGCTAATGCCGGTTTACAATGTTAATTTATTTAAACAAGGTTAATGGTCTGGCACATGAAATTGTCTATAAGAGTTGAAACAACATTTTTGATAAAGGAGCAATGGATTACATCTGCTTCAATGTATGACCAAAAGTGTCTCTTTGGAGAAGATCGATTCGAAGTGGATTTTAAATACGAATATAGACGGATCCTTGAAAGAACGTCCGTGGTAGCTACCACCAGCGCCGATCTTGGACCTTTCGTTACGACGAGTAGGGATACTGTATCCGCCTCCGCTTTCGCCGGATCCAAAATTGGTGCTGCTTATGTCGATAGCAAGTGCAATACCCCTGACGAAAATAAAACGCTTCTTTTATTATTAATACATTATTGGTGTCAAAACTACCTCTCTATCTTTCTCAGTATGTGCATGTCTTGCCTTTCGTGAATGTTAGAGGTGGGGTGGGGAGGGAAAGGCAATCTAGATGGGCAGGTAAGTCGGTGAAATTATATAAATGCCAATGTGTGTCCACATTTTCACCACTCGACAGTGTGATCACGTTGACGATTGACTTCCTACATACCCGAACTCAAACTGAAATCCAACCTTAAGCTGATGCCGGGAATTAGGCGGAAGAAGACCCAAGACGGAGCGGTTAGAATACTTTCTCGTCGTGGGAAATGCTACTATGGCATGCTAATATCCGCCTTCCAACCTGAAGGAGCTGTTGATCCGGTGTGGTATTTATGAGCGTTTAGCTTATCGGTTCCTCCCTATCGATGCTACTGGCGTCACTCCTAACCCTACTTATTATTTATAAGTACGATAGCTGTTTTCTTTTGCACTTTACATCGAATTTTCGTTTACCTTTTCTCCTTTTTATTATACTACCCCTGATTCCTATTTAAAAGTGTAGGGTTTTGTTGTTTTATTTTATTTGACAATATTAACAGAGGCTTTAATTATGAAGGGGTATTTATTTATTTATTTTAAATGGCAGGCGTTTTGTTGGTTATCATTAACCCTTTAGCCTACTTCGGGCTTAACAGAGGGAAGAAGGAATATCAGAATGGTAAAAAGTCGAGAAACGGGGCAGAATAATGATTCACGGACGTACAAGAGACGGACAGACACAAAGATAGAAAAAATGTAAGGTGAGTACTGTGGAAGGGGTCGAATATGGCATACAGTTGGGTGATGGTAGTTTGAAGTGAGTAGTCAACTGCCGATTAATAGACTTTTTTGCCGTATGAGTATACACTGGCCAGGGTGCACCACATGGAGGTAAGTCTATCGATATTGTCCATGAAACCTCTGAAGTCAATTTTGTTCACAATTATCGCAGCATTAAAAAGAGAATTCGACCTATTCTGGTATTGACCTCCATTTTCTCCCTTATTTCTTCATTATACCAATATCGGTTCTTTCATTTATAACTTTTTGACTATCATCATACTTATTTACTCCATTGCGGGTGGTTATCATGGTTCGCAACGATGATGCTGGCAGTTTCAATAAGCAAATGGAAAGTTTACTGCGGGACAATTAGTTGGTGGAGCCCAAGTGACTGTGCGGCAGCACAAAGTTATCAGCCCGGCTAAAGCTCGATCGATTAGTGCTAGGCAAAACGTAAACATTGTCCGCTTGGTGCCAAAGCGACCAATCAGCGGGGAAATCGTGTCAGCCTGCACAGCACACTGACAGTGGACAGGCTCTGCAGTATTTGGGTGGATGCCACTAAGATGCAGGTAAAGGGAGCCCGCAAGCTCCAAATTTGCCCTCGTCGTCTTCTTCAAATTTTCCTCCTTCTTCTGCTATCTCATCCGTCAGTCGGTGAGTTTTGGGTTGGCATTCTCATTGAAGAATTGACTGACTTTCTTTAAAAAATAAATTTTACAATTAAAGGTCTCCATTTTAACCTCCTTCTTAGTACTTTCGAAATCATTTAAATAGTGAGACAACATTATCCTTGAAAAAAATATAAAAAACGGTAATACTTAAACATTAAAATGCTGCATTACAAATGTCTTAAAAGATTTGTTCTCTTTACTGGAATCTGAGATTGCATTGAAAATTACAACTCAATGCAATACTGAACGTTATCAAATTAAACACTTCATTGATAGTAGAAGCTCAGAAAGTTGAAGCAGGTATTTTTTCATGTCATCCAATTCATTTTGACACGTTTTGCACTCTTGAAGTCGTTTCGGTCTTTCCGGGGAATAAGCACCTTAACTTAATTAAGTTCCAATCTGATCTTCTCATTGCACATTAAAAGTAGACATTTGAGTGTGGCATTTTTGTCATTTAAAATTGATCTGAAAATCTGCATTCAACATTGCAGGTCCAAGCGTCTTAAAAATTTCAAAGGCCTACCTTGAAGGTTAGTTAATTGTACAATTAATTTCGATTTTATGATAATTCATTTCTTCAAAATTAACCCTCGATATGTTTACGAACACTTCAAGGCCTAGTCAATTCAGCAAAACAAATTTTGTAACGCTACAGGAAAGAGAATATTTTAGAGCATTAATAAATTATTTTTAAATCCAACTAAAACTTATTAATAAATTAATTTTTCCATTGCCGAATGTGACTCTAACGTGTTCAGATTGTCAGCGTTTAAGGAAGTGAGTGCTGTTGGATGGCATTGGGGAATACTTTCAGTGATCAGGCGAGATAAAGTTACACGTCCATTCAAGAGCAACATTTAAAAGCAATCGGAAATAAGTTCAATTTACCTAAATTACTTGGAATTTTTTACCCACTCATAAGAGCGTCTTTAAGATTCGTAAAATTTTTTCAATGAATGCAATTTGTTAGGATTAGTTGCAATTCTCCTCAAATAAAATTAAAATTTTTCAATTTCTTTAGAGGAAGACGAAGAAGAATATGAAGATATTTCCTCGGAATCTTCTGTTTCTTTAAGTGAGTTCTATTTATAATGAACAAAGCGTCATGCACATGATCTCCATCTCATGCAAATTAATTCTGTTTCCCTTGAGAACAGAGGTCGCCTTGGCCATCGGCATGACAGTGGCAACACCCCTTCTACTCCTGGTCCTCATCATCGTCTGCTACTGCTGGTGCCACAAAAAGCGGCAAAGCAGGTGCTTCATTAACCTCGCCTTTCCAAATGCCTTTTATTCACTCGGGCATGCTCTCTCACACAGAGAACATGCGTGTAGATATATCTCTATGTATGTATGTATGTATGTATGTATGTATGTATGTATGTATGTATGTATGTATGTATGTATGTATGTATGTATGTGTGTATGTTAAAAGGCAGGGTAGAAGGGAATGGAAAGCAATGATGCAGGGTGACAATTAGCCATGCTCTTATTAAATGCTTGCAAATGGTGAAGATGCGAAACACATCTCTCTCTCTCTCTCTCTCTCTCTCTCTCTCTTATGAACTCAGTTGAAATTAGAAGGCTCCAGTGATATCAAGCAAATTTGTCTACATCACTAAATAGGGTTCATGTGGAAAGTCAGCTACCTGTTTGCATTGAACAATATTTGCCTTTGTTTATTTTAGCCTGAACGATTGTCAACTCTAGTGGAAGGGATTGGAACGAAGTCCACACAATTGATCGCTCGTGCGAATAAGAAGCACTTGATTTCGAAAGGCGTACTTTGGAACCATTAGTCATTTGTATATATCAATCATCAAGTCAACTTTCACATCCTTTTTACTGACATAAACACTGGACCGACGCAAAACGATTCCTTGCCAAAACACTTGAAAGTCTCAATGAAAAATATTTTGGAGATTTTTCAAATAATATGTAAATTTTTTTACAGGTTAAAACTATTAAAGACATTTTTAAAATGTTGAGAAATTATTTAAGATTATTTCACCCCAACCACGGTCACATTTTACGTTCTACGAGAACGTAATTCTCCTATTCAATTTTAAGAAATGAATGGGAATTTAGGGAGAAAACATAAAAGTCGGTTGAACATAGAATAAACTCTAATTATGGGCTTGAAATGTGCTAATTTTCAAATTCTTCAAATATGACAAAAGTATAGTCATCATAAAATTGTAATTTTCGCAGTAAAAGAGAATTGGGAGAAGTGTGCATTAAGCAGAAGTAGAACAGTTAAATGACTATTCAAATAGTCAGTGTTGTTGGGAATGAAAGAGTTCGGATGTCATAATTGAGCGAACTACTTGCATAGTAAGCCTACCTCAAAAGTGCGAATGTTAAGGAGCTAGTTTAAGTCTTCATGATGTCCAGAACCAGAACTCCAGTAGATGGCAGATTCGTCTGACTGCATATTTCCGTTAAGGTTTACATGAAGGTGTTGACCATTGCTTCGCCCACCAAATTCAGCTGGGCAGTGAGGTCCATTCCTCACTCCCCAGCTGACTAGTGAGACTCTTCCTCCATCTTATAATTGAATTAGTTGAAGAATCTGTAGCACACACACACACACACACTTATGGAATGACTAACGAAACTTTACATTTGAAGTAATATAAATTTAACTAGTTGTATGCGGCTAATCCAGTTGATTTGATCCTGCAAGACGTTTTAGTGCTATCGTTATCAGTATTATTGCAAAAAAGTTTCTATTTTTACGAGCACATCAATGTACCTCTACAGAATTAAAAATTCCTTTTCTTATTATTTCAACTTTTTTGTTCATTTCTGGGATATGCTTATTATAAACTTCTTTGAAAAATAAAATGCAGATGGTATTCTGCAATTAAAATTATCTCATCACATTGATAGCTCAATGACGCCACCTTAAGTATTGTTCAAAAGCTTGCATGAGTCGAATCAGTCTTGTTCAATATACCTACAAACACGCCACATAGGAATACAGAGAAAGCCATACAGAAGGGGAGGGTACGAGGAGAACAAATGCTAACCTTTTGGATATAGGCAAAGTTCTCCAGTGAATTGCAAGTAATCGTTTGGCTTTAATTTCCCTGTGGAGTCGAACCAACTCGATCGGGTTTGATTATTGGAGTGTCAACGTCGTTCTAAAAAATTAACAAAAAAACTGTCAGGTAAAAAGCCGTTAAGGGGAATCATACAGAGGATAATTGAGTTCAATAAGTCCAAGAGATGACCAACTTGTGAAGACACTTCACTCACCCATGTCCCATCTGAACGATCAAGGTAGGAGGATGGAGAGAGAGACGAGGGAGTACACACCCACTTACTGTAAAGCCGTGGAAGAGAAGTCAATGATGAGTAGGACTGGCTTTTCCTCGTACAACCCGATCATGTTGGCTGGACAACAGATGTAGGAATGAGGTCTCGAATGCTGGTGAGAACAAATCAGCACAGCTTCGGGATCAATTTTGAAGTTTTACAATATTTTGATCATATACCCTGAAGTGAATAATTTACATATTCAACTTACTTGATTTGCATTATAAGATTGAAAATATATTGAAGGACATAAAATTCGAAATAAATGAATATTGGAGCAATTGATCGGGAATTTACTCAATAGCATATACCATTTCAGGCATTTAAAATTATTTAAGGTTGGTAAAAAGAAACCTACATTATGTTACCCAAAAGAAGGAACAGAATAAGCACTAATCTTTGGAAATAGTACCGGCAAGAACATTAATTGAGTTAATTAGAAGGTGAACAGAGGACTATCCGAACCACTGAATTTACCAAATACATGCAATTAAATTTTGGCCGACGAAAGGAGAGATTGGAGTTAAGTTGTGGTGGATTAATGGGATCCTTCGAGCAATCCGGTACCAAACGAGTGCCTTTTCAATTTCTTCCAACGTCAGAAGAAGATTTGTCAATCTACCTATGGTAATCCTTTGCCCAATGTCAATGACCTTTCTGCTCATCTGTTTGCTATGCTTCCATTGAGTGCATTAATATATTCTCGAAAGTGCAAGGTACAGCCGGCCACTAGTTAATCTAGCGTGGTTTTACGTACAAAGTCCCCTCAACCATTCAGTGATCCATATTCGTGCATTCCAGAGTTAATTATACACATATCATCATACTATCGTCTTTTTTTCATCACTTTGTGAGATGTCTTGTCTAATCTTGAAAGTAATACGTACTTAATGCACATGTCTCCAGCTACTTGTAACTCTAAGGGTTAGTCGAGTGCTTTCTCATGTCCTATTCACACCACTGAACAAAGGGACGAATTTCATTTCAAGATGACATAATAACCTACTGAAATCCTTCAATTATTTTTTAAAAAAACATATCTTTTGATGCATGAAGAAGTTAACTCGATAAAGGAGTATAAAAGTGAGAAATGATCATATACCTGTGATTGGACAATTTTTTGTCAAACTGTTTTTTGCCTCGAGTAAATTTGCCCTGAAGGTAACTACTTAGGGCTCAATGCAAATTCCACTTTCTGTGAGAACTATTTACTCAGAAGAGGCTTCTACTGAATACATTCAGTCCAACATGTGGTGTAGGACTCTGCTGATCCAAAAATAAATCAAATAATCTTTGAAATATATTAATTGTTATATATATGTATATATATGTATATATATATATATAAATATATAGTATCAGGGTAAATGCCAAACAAAAAGAGATTTTAAGGCCAGTCTAGTTATAAAAGCAATAAAGCAGCATGTTGAAAACATTTACTTTGACGATTTTCGGAAATTAGCAAATGTTGATGCGATTATATTTGCTGAAAAGTGACGATATTTGCGCCCAGGCAGCGTTTCCTACTGGTCACGTACGGCGGCACAACGATAGTTCCTTAGGACACGTGATAAAACCCATGGTTAAAGCCCATTGGTTTCCCATATAAGAACCAATAAAACGCTAAAGTTAATTGTAGGGGGTCGCACGACCACGTCAAGAGAACTCGAGCCACGCAGAAGCCGATGTAGTAAGCAGCATAAAAATGTTTAGCCAAATCGCGCGTATCAATGATCACCTTTATTTGAGCAGCCTCGAGGCCTTGACTCCGGCTAGACTGGAGGCCTGTGGAGTGACCCAGATTATTTCAGCAATGATCGAAGTCCTTCCCCAAGATCTCCTCCTCCTACGACCTTCTGCATCACCAGGAGACAATGGACGGAGGGCACATGTACAGATCTGCGTCGAGGACTTAGAGAGTACTGATCTGGGGACTCACTTCGACGCGGTAGCTGATCGAATCGCCCGAGAAGCGAGGAAAGGAGGGCGAAGTTTGGTGCACTGCATTGCGGGGGTTTCACGTTCCCCCACTCTCGTGCTCGCCTACCTGGTGAAACACGGTCACATGACGCTGGCTGAGGCCTACGACCACGTGCGTGGCCTCAGACCCTGTATCTGTCCCAACATAGGCTTCTGGCGTCAACTCATCGCCTACGAAATCGCCCGACGGGGTGTCCCGTCCCTGCGTATAGCTACCCCCACCTCCTCACCCCCTTCGTCACTTCGTCGGCGTCAGCAACCATACCTGCAGCAGTGGAATGGCTACTTGAACCAAAGCCGGCACAGCAAGTACTAGACCTCCGTCATAATTTACACTTTACCTCTTTCTTTTGTGTAAACATTTTCTAGTGCTTTCACAGGTCAAATTTGTTTATCTATTTTGATCGTTGTTTTCCGTATAAATTTATTTCTTTCCCTAAAGCCTCTTCTCCCTTCTGACTGTAAACATGCAAAGGTTAATTGGCACCCACTAATTAACGAAATATCGCGTGAAGAAATGCCACTCCTTAAGAAGGCTCTTCGAGACCTTGTCAATTAAGGTATTATTTAAGCATTAGGAGAATGCCTCAAACGAAAGTGAGTGATAGAGGGCAAATTGGCAATCACCTGCCCACATTTTCAAAATTCTTTTTTTTATTGTGAATCTCTACTCTTCAAATATCGCCTACTAGACAAGGCTGACAAACTATGTGCTTAATATGACATAAAGAAGCACTTTCGTGAAAATTAGAGGATTGAAGAATTAAGGGATGTCTGTCTTAAACAACAAAATTTTAACCGCATTACGTCTTTATCTTGCAGTCACCTTATGTCCATGCACATTGTGCCGAATCTTGCGCACATCAGAATGAACATTCAGAGCGTTGTCACAAGAAGCACTCCATTTCGTTGCTATAAATCAAGCCTGATTGTGCTGTTGCTGGTGCTGCAAAAGCAGTGCTTCTGCTTTATAATAAAAGTATCTAGTGTGGATCACCTTTTGACAAGTGGCAAGGTTAGAAGATTGCTTAGCCAAAAGCGTTCACCGACCTCCCTGAGTGAGAATGGAAAAAAAAGAACTGGGTATGGATTGAAGTGCTTCGCATAACATGCGGCAAGTTCGAAAGTGAATGAGAAAACCAATTGGTCAAAGTGTTGCAAACAGCATATTGTTGGAACATGTGGTTCCTGTTGAATTAGGGGGGAATGTTTGAAAAGCGTTCATTTCCGTGTCTTGGAAGTGCTTTGAATCGAGGGGAGGACGGCCTATATTGCTTTAACTTAATGATAGGGATTATTTCCCTATTTGTAAATACTCATTTCATTTTTAAATAGTAATGTTAATTAAGAATTGCTTGTTAGAGACTTGCAGAAAATATCTATTATTTAAAATGTCTCTGGAAGTATTCAAATATGCTACTTTTAGCAAAAATGGCTTGGACTTTGAAAAGTCTAACTTCACCTCTAACCTTCAAGCTTCTTTTCAGCAATTACCTTCCAGTTAAAAGTAGAAGAAATGCTTGCACCTAGTCATCCCAACAAGAAATTGAACAAGGCGATAAAGAAGTGGTTGAAATTTTTGGCTCTTGTAAAAAAGGTAACAATTTTGATTCCGCTCTTTGGTAGGCATTCGCCTCAAGGGAATACAAGTTAAAACTGTGAATTTTATAAGAAGAAGATGGCCTTTCAGTGTACAACGGACTAATTCTCATTCCGAAAATGGCGATTGCTCTCATTCTCAGCAATGACAATGGTACTTACGTCCCCTCATATCAGCATATCTTTCTCAATGTGGCATTAACGTACACGCGAGTCACCCGATCAAATTACTGGCAAAAGCAGCAGAGCGTATTACTCTGACAGCTAAATAGTCGACGCCGAAACCCTGATCCGTTGAATGAAATCTCCCCTCTCCTTGTGCGCGCCCGCTTGTCCGCACAGCACCTACACGTATAAGGAAGAAGGGACATCCACCTCATACTTCGCTTCAGCCTGACCACCTGCAGACATGTAATCAGGCTTTCGCCAACCAATAAGGCTGCACTTTGAGCTATTTGACAGTAATTGGTTAATTGGATTAGTGTTTCAACTTAGAGCAATAAATGCTGTTCACAAATTTGGGATTATGGTAAATTTAAAAGTATTTTTTTGCTGATTCGCACATTCATGTCGAATTTGACTAATTATGAACTAGACTATAAAGGATCTTTTCATTTTGCAAGGATTCGAACAATTCATCGCCTGTCAAAGAGTCTCAAATGAAGGACCTGGACAAGTCGGAGGAAAATCTTTGCTTCCAGAAGGTGCGTTTATTCTTTACTGCTTCGGTTCCTTTTTATAATTAAACCTTCGAGGCGTTGTGGAATGGTACAGTAGTTCTCGGAGCTTTGCGGGTTGAATAGAGAGTGCGGACTTCAGTTGCAAGTTTAAATTATTGCACTTTTCAAAAAATGCCTTCTCTTCTTGAAGTTTTTCTAAGTTTTAGTGACAACATAAAACTCTGCTTTCGCCTAAATTTTTATCTACATTTTTCGTAAAATACATTTTCCATTTTACAAAACAGATTCTCTCCATTCATGTTTTGGAGAGATTTTTTAAATGTATTAGTGATTAATGTTCTCGTAGATCATTTTGCGGGTGATGATTGGGTGGACTCAAGATACGATATGACTTCACCCTTTGAATTTCTATCCGGTAGGAAATTTCGGCGTTTAATGGAAAGAGGGTCTGTGCTCAAAATGCTCAATCCTCTTTTTCATCTAGCGTTTATTTCATGTCGTTTTTAGTCTTTAACTGATCTTTTCTCAGGTTCATTAAGGGAGAATGTTGGTTCAGTGAAAAAAGGGTGCCTTCATGAATCGCTCTATTCGTGTTTATGCTTTGATAGAATCATCCAAAACCATCAGCACATGAATAAAGACATCGCTCAACCACTGCACATCTCGAAATTTATGGAAGATAATCAGCGTCATCTGAATTTTTATCTTTCATACTAGAATTTAAGGGGAAATTACCTGCTCATGTGGGATCACAAACCACGAGATTCAAGGGATGGTTTTGTACCTCAAATGGTATACTCAATAATCTTCCTTGTTTTCGCCTTATACCAAAAGCCGTCATGCGATCAGGGTTAAGGTAAACTAACTTAAAGACAAAGCAGTAACGAATGCTTTCCCTTGTTCAACTTTAAGCAACAATAGATGCGACCATTCAACATCGATGTTTCCTTCCATTGAGTCTTCTTCTCTGCAAACACCTGCATGCACTCAACAGCACTACTTTCATCATTCTTTTTAAGACACCTTGCTTTTGAAGCTTTAAGTGCATTTAAAGGCCATTCATAAAAGAAAAGTTTCATCAGCATTTTGCCTATGGAATGACTCGGTGGCGTTGGGAGAAAAGCTGTGAAATCCCCCGATTTATTCCGCAGAGCGAGCACGTTGCTTGCCACAGCTTGAACGACCACTTTCTCCGGAAGAGATCAATTCAAATATTCTGAATTAAATCGTAGTTCACCAAGATTTAACTTAACCATCCTGCAAGTGGCCGCTAACATAAAACTACAGTTGATGTGGCTGGGTACATTGGTACAAATTAACAAGGCAAAACTAACAGGTGACTGCAATTGGCTAGAGAGTGCCTGTTGAGCTAGACTTCAAAAATCGCCCTCTTCATTTGGAAGTTCATTAACTATAATCACCTGTGAGCAGGATTGTTATGAATTGACCAGGTGAGTAAGGAGTCCTTGCGCATCTGTCTAGTCTTCTGTGTGAGTGTAGGCCTGTGTGACGGCAGAACCGGATCTCCCAGCATCACTACAGAATATGAGTCCTACCTCACGAACCTGCCTTTAGCTGCTGTGCGTAACCGTGGCACGTTAGAATAAACTCTCTTAGTGAGCGAGTTCTTTAATTTGTTTAATCTAACTTCGTTCTCAAGGTGGAAATTAGTATCTCGGTATATATTTATCAGTAACAACTACCATTTCATTCAATCTTAATTGTGCAAAAAATTGCTTTTACTTAAATTAAGGAAAATTTTGTTGATGATGACGATGATAGCGGCGAGAGAGGAAGGAAAGAGGATGGAGAAGGTCCGTCATTGGTGACAGAGGGTGGTGAAGACAGTGATGACGAACAAAGTGTATTACAAGATCAGTTGTTGGAAACTGACAAACGGAAAGTTAGGAGATTGAAAAGAAAGAAAAGAGATACCGAATGCTCTTTGGGAAGCAGTGAAGAAGAGACGGAGACGATGGTGAAGAAAGAGTTGAATTCGACCGACACAAGTGGGACTGAAAGCACTCCGGAGGTGCTTGATGATGAAGATATCGAGCCGCAGGATAAAATTTTTCGTTCGGTGATAGAGGCAGTGAGGAATGAAAAATTCGACTATGCTATGGAACTTTTTCGACGTTATGTGAGTTTCGCTTCAGTGAAAATTGGACCTATTTTGCCCTACTTTTACTTTCATTTTGATTATCAGGAGAAAATAGTGGGCTCTAAGGAGGAGAAGAAGGCGGAGGAGGAGGAAAATAGAGAGGAGGAGGAGACTAAAGAGGAGAAGAAGGAGGCTGCATCTGATCAGGTTTTAGTGAGTATCTATTTCGTTTTTTCATTCAATAACATTTGCCATTTGTGATTATTTGTTCCAGATGGAAGAGAAACCCTGCATTGAAAGGATTGAAGATGAACCGACAGTAAGAAATGTCCTTCATGTTGATCGTTTTGCAATTAGTGTTTGTGCGAATGATTCTCCCAAAATTTTTTTAATTGTATCGTCTCTTAGGTAGAGAAGCCATCACTAATTGACGTGGCTATGGAGGGGCTAGCGGAAGAGATGCGCGATCTTCTACGGATCGGAGAGGATCCTTTGGAGTGCGATCTCGATGGCAACACTCCGCTGCACCATGCCGCCGCTTTGGGTCATTTGAAGTGTGTGACTGTTCTTATAGAGCAGAGAGTGCCTCTCGAACCACTGAACGATGCCGAGATAACACCTCTCATGATGGCTGCTCAGAACGGGCACGTGGATGTTGTTAACCTTTTTCTGGAGCATGGAGCTCTGAGTGAGTACGAAAAGAGTCGATCTGGCAAATCCCCTCTTACATTCGCCTGCTTAAAGGTATGAACTACTCGTGAGTCCTCAAGGTCTGCCCTTTACTAATGAGAAATGATTCATCTCTTTGTAGGAGAGAGAAGACGTGATCCACATCTTTCTGAACTCTAAGCAAAGACCAATTGGAAAGAGGGAACTTGATGCAGCGCTGGTACAAGTTGCCCTAAAAGGAAGCCCAGCCGTTGCTGACCTGCTCATTGAAACGGGCGCAGATGTGAACACTCATGAACAAGAAGGATTATCGCCCCTGCACGCAGCCATTTTTGCTGGAAACGCAGCGATGGTCGAGCTGCTGATAGCGCGAGGAGCAGACTTAGAATTTCAAAACCGAAATGGATATCGCCCACTCATGGAAGCCGTCAGAAGAGGTCATCGAGATATTGCTGAATCTCTTCTCCTTGCAGGTACCTGTAATGGTCTAGTTTAGCTCAGATGCACTAACGCCTTTAACCACTGTGAGCATTCGTTTGCTTCCCTCACTAGGAGCTGCAGTAGAGTCGGCGTCAGAGACAGACCAATCGATCACACCTCTGCGTCTGGCGAGTGAGTATGGGGATGACCGAATACTTGTCCTTCTGGAGAAGTTCCGAGCGCTGGCGCATTTGGACTGATCCAACTCCATTCACCTCGCTCTCTCCCCCCCCTCCCTCCCTCCCTACCTCCCTCCCTCTCTCAGACGTGTATTTGGCCGCATTACTAAACATTCCTTAACATTTGCCTTCTGGTGTATCAAAAACCTTCGCTAAGACTTACGGCATTTTAAACTCACTAAATAACGTGAATCCCTAACCCTAACCCTCAAGGAAAAGATGCAAAGAGCAATGCCTACACCAGTAAGCGGTGACTCAAAAATGAAGTGAAGAGGCGCAACTGAATACAGAGCTATAATGAGAAAGAAAGCGAAGGATTTGGTCATGACAGAGGTATTGATTGGAAGATATTATGATAGACTAGACGGAGAGTGAGTGAATTTAAGTGAACGACGGAACGTTTCACAGCCGCAAGTAGAAGGGACTAACCGAAGAACTCGATGGTAGGAGTTGAAGGGAAGTGAGCCGAGTACATGGGTGTTTGAGACTAGGTGAATCGCATGGAGTCAGGGACTTGTGAGCACTTGAAGCATTCAGAAGACACTTGAAGAATCTTGCTGTGATGGCAGTGCTAGAGGGAGGGCTGCATGTCGCCTTATGGAAATCAGAGTCATCACCACAGTTTTGTTGAGCAGTTTGATGCTTGTAGCTGACTCTCATTCTCATTGGCAGAGCCTATTAGCCGCTCATCGCGCGCCGCATTGGCTGTACAAAACTGACAAAATTTTATTTGCGTTAAGACTTCATGCCCCGCTTCCAGCTTGATGCTTGGAAAAACTTTCAAGAGCTTTTTTAAAGACCCTGAGGCATCCGTTGGCTTGAGACTTTCCTAAGATAGCATTTTATTAAAAGTTGACTGTTTTAGTCTGTGAACTATTAATAATGTAGATTTTTAAACATAATGACCAAAGTCAATAGCTTATTATCAGGGTACGCACAATTCAGGACGATCTCCTCAGCTACACCCAGCCCACTTTGGATGAGGGATGGCCAATTTCAGATCCAGATTATTTTGAATTGCAAACTCCCATAGCAGTTTCAAATTAGACTAACCAACTCCCATTAAGGTCGTTTATGTGCTCGATTTTCAAGTTTCCTTGGGGATTCTTTGAGAACTCTGTAAATGAATGTTTAATAAGTGATGATTTTCTAAGAAATTCCTCTCCTATCTCTTCTGCATTTTCTTGGAAATCGGAATGCGGTGTTGACATTAGTTTGGATCAAACGATTTGCCTCGTACCGAAGTTGCACATAAATCATGACCGAGCGGTCACTATAAGGGAAAAGCAACCCTCCTTGCTCCAACCACTAGTATTGAAGCTCAGTCATTAGTTCCCACTTCGCTGACTAGTTGCAATCCCGGCATGCGAAATTTCATATGTATGGGTGGATCCTCAATAAAGTTCCAATCACCCCTTTAATATTTCCTGGTTAAATCTCTATCTGAGTAACATCACCACACTCCATGTCACTAACTTTTTACTGAAAGCCATAACAGACCTCCAGAATGAAGAGTAAAATTTTGTGGTGAAATTTCCCGTGTCTTCTCTTTATAAAATTTAAAAGATGCCCGATTATGCTTGCTTCCATTTATCGACCTCCATTATTGGCCACCACTCATTTTTAGGAAACCAAGGAAATCAGCACCCTTGTCTGGAATATTCGGCCAACCAAATCTTGAATTCTCAGCGATGTCTGTCGTATGTAGACGCGTTGGCGGGGTCTTCACCCCCACTAACTCCACACTTAAGTACTTGCGAGAAGTGCCAATTGGCATCCATTAATTAATTAGGAAGTACAGCACTCGCATGATTTGCCGGGCCTTTGTCACCAATTGTCACTGGGTGACTTGCTTATGCCAATTTCAGCCTTCACTAATGAAGCGCCATATTCCTTAGAAGCGCCCCTTCTCTGCCGATCAGATTTAGGAAATTGGATTTGCAGTGGCATTATTGCCATCCCCATTTGATCGACGACAAAAGTAGCAGAGTTCGTTCTGCAAGTTCAGCTTGGACATTAAAAAAGTGAGCTTTAAGAGCCCTCCCGTTTGCACAAATGGAGGAATGCGAATCTGAAGAATGGAAGGACATCTCTGGAGACGGAGGGCGCAACTTGTGCCACTTTTTCTCCAACACCTTTAGGACTGTCCAAGAGACAAGTTCCGCTGGGAAACAGTTTTCGAAAAAAACAACGATTCCTCCTGTAGCGCCCCATGATCGCATATCCCACGATCCAGGTAAAATGGGTCCGCAGCCAAAATTTTGGATTGCGTGAGCTTAAACAAAGGGAGCCACACCAATCCCACCTTTAGTCAGTTTTAGCTAACATTTGCAGATTCGAGGCCACCTTAATCGTTCTAACTTGGCAGGGTTCACTGAGATACAATCACTCGAGATTTAATTTCATATATGCAGTAAATTGACGTCTCATAATTCGCTTTGCAATAAGGTCATAGTTTACTTGACCTCTAGGTGCACACTTTTTATTCGCAGGTCTGTATATTTCGTTGTTGCTTCTCAACTTACATCCTTACTCGTAGTAACAAAATTTGCCCATTTTTTTAACGCCCCTCCTCTAACGACCTCGCTCGGTCATCCCCCCCCCTTTAAGGTTAAAGCGCATTGGATCAAATAGAGAAGTGTGACGAACACAGACATCACGGTCTGACCCGGTTTCATTTTCTTTTATTGAAAGAGCACGAACCAAGAGGATGAATGCAAATTATTTGAATGCTATTGTCATCTAGGCATGCGGCGAAAGAACAAGTTGGAATAGAAAGCAAAATAAGTCGTGAGAAGAGTAAAAGCAGCAATATATGTACAATCCACACAATTCCGACATTCCAATCAACCTTCATAGGAGAAGCCCTCTATGTGTTTAAGTTGACTCAGACGAGTACGGGAGATATCTGAGAGAAGAACATCTCGATTGAAAGCCTTTCCGTCATCTCGACGTTTCCACTCACGTCTCTGAGCATGGAGAAAAAGAAAATACAACAACATTCTCAAAACGAAAAAATAAACCTGCTTCAAATAATAGACGCATAACGCAAACATGCAACTTGACTCGTTTCATTCTAAAAGACCGCAGAGGTTTAGTGTATCTGGTAAACAATTATGGATCAGATGATCCCATGAGTGAGGCGCCTTCCGCATACTCCTTAAAACCAGCCAACTCCACTTGTCATCACTTTAGATGCTGACGACTATGTTTTGCATTACTTGAAACACAACACATTTTGAAGTTCTAAAGGGTTCGGACATCATTATGGAAATGAAATGGCATTGTAGTTTCAAGCGCACTCATCCAATCATAGACGAGCATCTTCTCACTCGTTTTGAATCCTAAAACCTGGATGAATGCCTAATGGATAAAAACACTGCTCAAAGACATTCCAAGCTAATAAATTGTTGTGTATCGGTCCAGTGATACAAGATCAAACCAAACTCTTCACTAAGGTGCATTTCAAAACGCACAATGCAGAAAGCGATTCGAAATTGGAATTTCTGCTCTATTTGAATTTCGCCACTGGCGAGGCTACCGACAAACTAATGGCGATCAATCATTATCCACGTATCTAAACCTAAGAAAAGCTATTTTGCTATTGTCAAGGCTACCTCGTCAAGTTTACTCATCTCCCATTGCCTCTATTTGGCTTGAATGGCATTCAGGAAATACTGTAGAGCAATAATCGATTATATCGACCACAAATATCACAATCCGACCTACCAATTTGTTAGATCCGGCGACAGTGGCAGAGCAGTCGCATGAATCGATGGCGGCAGGAGAATAGGCCCATGTTGAAGGCGGCGGTGGCGACGGTAAAGGTGCGTTTGCGCCTTCCAAGCACCAAACGAGTCCAACCGGGTAGAAATCACAAACCAAGGTGCGCAGGCAGCTCACCACTCGTAACCACGCTCTCAGCCACTCCGCGTACAGAGGCATTCTACAGGAGAGAGAGAAAAGGGACACATAATCCGAAGGAAAGAAAATGGAGGATTGTGATGCAATGCAAAATAGCCACCAAGCAACAATAGTGGGGCGATTATCACCCTTATCATTACAACCCGTAAAGAGGATACTTTTGGAGCAAATTAGTCGATGTTATACGTTGAGGCACAAGAAATATACCATATACGAAAACAAAATGGGTAGTTTATCTGGTAGTCCATGGAAAGTGACAGAAAGGTGACATTCCCTTGAATACTTGTGGGGCAACGATTCACTGCAGTGATGCGCGCTGTAATTATACCAGCCCGCTGACTGCCCGTTTCTCACTAAGAACTGAGGGCAATAAACGGCATATTCCCTTTTGATCTTTCTCTGAGTACATGATACAGTTGAAATGGTTGGGATAAAGATGAGAGCAATAGAAAGACTTATTTAGGTTTTATACGTGAAACAGGTAAGGAAGATTGCCACATACGATTCGCGATATAACTGTGTGGTGGCATTAGCAGAGACTTTGGTGGCGTTCTCCATATCCCTCACAAAGACAGCAGGACAGGACTAGACGAAAACGAGTGAGGAATAAATTAGCAAGTCCGTCCTTACCATATTAATCCAGGAGAGAATGCTGACAGAGTCCGAAATAGTCAAAAGGGGGTGGTAGAGCTGATGACCCCTATTGCGTTTGGCTACGTGCTATATAATTAGATACGAAATGATAAAGCAGGAGAACTTACGGAAATATCGGCGATTTTACGGGAGAGCGGCTCCATAATCTTACACATTTGCACAGAAGAAGGCTTCGTATACTTCCTGGACATCTGTATAATATTGAGACACAAATCAAACGCCTCCTTTACTAACTTTGCCTGCTCTAAAGCGAGATCCCCAACAGAACCGGACACCTCAAGATAAAATGACAATTTCTCGGCCAAGATACCATTGAACGCAATGATTCCCGAATGGTCACTGATTACTGAAAACAAATAAAGTTAATGATTGAAAAAAGAACTACACGAATCATTTGTATTTAAAAGCCGCTCCAAGCGTCGAACAACCGCATCAAGTCTGTTGTAAATTTCGGTTTGTTCTGAGTTAGAAATCCTATCTACGGATTGTTTCATAAGAACGCTACAGCTATCACTCGGTAACAAGTTAATTTTTGATGTATCAAAGCTCTCATTTGCAAAACTAGTTGACTTAGCGTCCAACTTGTTTATGGAGCTTTCGAGGGGGGCCGAATTTAAAAGAAACATATTATCCTTAGCATTTCCGTTGGCCAGATTCTTGTCTAGAATCGAGCAATCGCCAGTAGAAGAAGGATTAGAATAATTAACACTTGGGTTTGAACCATTGTTAAACGTCTTATGCGGATTCGACTTATCGGAGTGGCTTCTGTTGCTTCTACATGATGCACAATTCAAGAAGCTAAAATGTTTCTAGAGAAATTCTGTCAAATTTACCTTAAGCCCTTCATCTCAGATGCACGAACCCGTCTAATAGACACAAACAAACTTGAGCATCTCTACTCGAACCAATCAGGACAAACTTTGGGCATCAGCACTTCTACTGGCCTTCAACTGATAAGAAATGAATTTTATTGCAAATTCAATTATCATACTTGATTTAATTCAATGAAGATTCTTAATTCTTAAAAAATTTGAACAAAAGGAGTTTCTCAGATAAAATGGTTTTATAGATATGAATCTAGGATTTTGCTTGATAATGCTTAAATAATCTATTATAAATTGAAAGTGCTGTTAACTTCTCACATTTGATGGCAATTTTCTTCATATGATTCATTAAAATTTTCAAAAATGGAATATTTTAAAACTATATTTATTTGTAAATGAATCCATCGTAATCTACTCTTTCGTCCTTGTGGATGTCCGGGTGATTTCTACACTGCTAAAGTTTGTCCTGCACTCAGTAATCTCTATGCTAATTATCCTAGTTTAAAAAGGATTCCGGACTTAAATTATCGCAACAGTATATAAGAGGAAGTCGTATTGCAATAAAAACGTTCATTGAAATTATGACCTCAAAAAACATTTTAAGCAATCGAAAACATCTAACATGGCGTATATGAGAATTGATAATTGATTAACTGAGAAGCCCCTACGTACTAAATAGATGGTTGTAGATGAAACTGATTTAAATGAAATTAACATAACCAAGAAATTTCAAAAATTGACATCTTTGTGAAATTGCGATACTGTTAATAACATAGATCAATGATACAGTTTTACTTCCACCACCCTTCTTCGCCATTAATTTCGACTTTGCATCCTTATATAATTTAGATTCCAAAGTTATGTAGATGGTATAATATGAAAGTTCTCCAAATTTCGTTCGATGATTGAAAGATTATAAGTACATTGTTAAGTATCTGAGTCACTCCACCTGAATTATTCTTTTGTAGTAGATATTAACATTAAGCAGGTAACTTTTCGTTTGCACTTGATAGACTGTTAAAGTACTTCGCTTGGTATACTTTTTGATTATAGCCGATGAGCGATACCACGAGACTTTTCTAATTTAAAAGGCTATTCTAGTTTCTTGTTATTGGCTTTTATAACACATCTGAGCCTGGCATATTTGAGATTTACTTTAGGGTCATAACTGTATTTAAACGTTCGTTTGTGGTATTTTAATAAATCACACCTATACGCACCTGAAGGTGGAATATCATAGTCTTTTACTTCTGTCTATACTATCACCTGTATATTAAGATCCATATTATGGTATAATTTGATAATCAAGTGTGCTTTAATTGCTTTTGCAATACTTGTAGAGGACTCTTCAGCTCACTAAGAAATATCCGCTAGTTAAAAATTCAGTGTAACAAGATATCAGCACAAAATAACGCAAACTAGCAAGAGAAAATGGGAAGTGCGTCAACGTGTCGATGTATCGATTTATTTTATGAGACATTTGCAACCGCAAGGCAACTATGACCAAACCCTTCAATTGTGAGAAATCACTTAGGAACTCATCTCCACCGCCCTCTTAGACTCTCTTTTCTTCGCTAAGAGCCATTAGAAATGTTGCAAAACGCAGACTATTTAATTTAATACGAATTTGACGACATACTTATTGAAGAAAGAAAAGCATGAACTATTTCTATGGAATTGGACGACTAGGATTTTACCAATTCACAAAGATCGCTTGACGCGCTTTTACGATAGTGAGTTGACTTAAATCAAATGGAACGCTCAACTGCTGTGCTACTTGGTTCCGAAAAAATCGATTCAAATGAGTCTAAGTAAAAGTGTAATAGGTGGAAGAATGAATGGCTTCCAATTCTTCTTAAAATTTAACTACATTCTATCAATTATATTTCAATCGCAATTATATTATATTAAAGTTCATTATTTTTAAATTCAAGTATTATTCATTTACGTTTCTTAAAAATAAATTTCTGAACAACCCTAAATGGGACGAAGGATTTCTTTGCCAAGAAATGGGGCGTAACCATATCTTCAGTCTCTGCCCTTTTTCAGTTACTAAGCGATCTTACGACCTCCTTTACCGTTGCTGACAGTTTCAATTTTCACAGTTGAGTAAAAATCATTAAACCCAATGCGAATGACATAATTGTAATTCGCTTTATGAAGTTTAATCAAATGAGTAAATAAATGCACGGAAACTTCCGATTCTCCTATTAGTTTTCCTACCTAACATTAAGAATAGTAGCCTTATTGGATAAAAGATCAGAACATGAAATGATTCATTGTTTTTTTCTTTATGACACTAACATTTAACATTCACAACTTTGTTTAGAAATGGGTTTTTCGACGCCATCAATTGGTGTGACTCCTCACCGCCTAACCAGCACAACTCAATGTCTGTGCACTGGTGGACATTCAACCCGTGGCCTCTTTCATGACTTTTTGTAAAATGTTGTTCATTTCTTCTGCTGCTGGAAGCTCTGTTGAATAAGTTGGTGCTCATCCCACCAGGTTAGTATCCTTCTATTGCATCTGTTAACGAAAACAAACGAATTGGCACAAGGTGGGTGGGTGGGGAGTTGGCTTAAAACTTTGTCACCTTTAATCCCAACACATCAGCTCTCCTCAAAATTGACTTCATTTAAATGAACAGAGCTGTCTCTAAAGAAGGTAAACAGCGCTTTTGACGAAAATTTTTTCAATGCGGAGATCGATTTTCAATTCTACCACAAAGCAATATTTATAAACTATCTTGTGTTCCAATTTCAAGTATTTTTCGCACTTAGAAAATTACGTGGCAATTCAATAGGCACAAAGTTGCACTCTTCGTTTTAAATTTCACTCGAGTTTTCACATTTTCACATATTCATGATAACTTTTTCCCTAAATTCAACTGACGAATTCAGGGCGCCTTAAGTGAACAAGGAAATGGGAATGAAATGAAAGTACATAAATTTTTTCAATTCGATTCCCTTATTACTACAGTGGAAGGAAGATCGTCGTTGTTTATTTGCAAATGGAACTGGAAATAGACTTACCAATTAGAATCCCTGTTTTGGATAAAGGGTGGGGGTGGGGGGAGGGGAGGGGTATGTGAGCTTTCGGAAATTGACACAGCCTACTTCCAAGTGCTCAGTAGGAGTGGACTTGGTAGTTGGAAGAAGTGCTACAAGAGGGAGCCAGGCTGTTGGTAAGTGAAATACGCCACTTAATTAAACTATTTAAATTATCCACTATGGTCATCTATTTTGTGACAGAAGCATTTGGTTTAAGTCTTTTCCACGAAAAGCAGATAGAAAAAGTGCAAGTAGTGTTAATAAACAGGCCAACTTTTCTCCATTCAATTATTCAACACCTTGACTGGTGTAATAGCTGCAGAAACCTATTCATTACCTTTCTTTATTCTTCTTTTCCTGAATTCGAACACTATCGAGCGCGATTGAGTAGCTAATTCGACTATTATTGGACGCAATTGAAGGTCATAAAATACTTTTCACCGTTGATTTTTCATTGCACTAATTTACATTTTTAAAAGTCAGTATTAAGTAGCAATTAGCCCTTGAGTATAAAATCAGATGCAAACTTTTCTGATAGTTTTAAATTACTCTTCGATGAATAAATTTATTTCTTTTAAGAAATTTCATTTGCGCAATTATTAAGCAATCATCTGATGATTTCCGAGTTTCCATTTGTTAGTTCGCCTTGTGCGTCTTTGTGTTGGGAGGAGGAGGAGGAGGGAATTGGGTCTTTTCAGAACTGAAATATTTTTTTTCCAGATGAGATTAGGGCTGAAATTTAAGTGACGCAAATTTGGTCTTCTGGAAAGCGGCGCAAAGTAAATTGGCTCAACAGAAAAAGAGGAGGAATTTGCAATTTAAATGAGATGATGGTGTTTTGCAAATTACCCAACTTTCTCTCTCTCTCTCTGTTTCTCTTACGTCTCGTAAGTCATGACACGGACGCAGCAGTCAATGGAAATCCCCGACGAATTGGCAGCTTCCTTCAACTTTCACACAATACTGTTTATGAGGAATCGAAGGCGACGGGGTGTGTTCATTGGGCCGGCAAGGTGGGGGCAGGGGGTGGGGG
>UZAE01012819.1:4084-31285 GCA_900617975.1 Rodentolepis nana | reverse complement strand
ATAACCATCAAGACGCCTGCCATTTGATATAAATAAATTTGATAATGTTGATTTGTTACTTGCCCTTAGTGTAATTTTGCGATCTGATTTAAGGTATCTAACAGGGAATGGATTCGATAAGAGCCTTAACCCATTAACGTCCGAATTATTTTTTTTTTGCAAAAATGTACCCAACCGCAATCACGCGTCCCTCTGGAAACTGACACCGACGTGGTGAGTTTTGGTGACATAAGGCATAGGCTAAAACGCATTGAACTTGTTTCAGACGGCAATAGCGCCTTCTGTTGCAAGCCTATTACCAATGGAGCCTATTTTGAAAAAAGGACCGTACGGTCCTAAGGGGGTTTAAGAGTTGATTATTGTTGGGGATTATAATATGTCAGAAGAATGGCAATTTTAACATGCACTCAAAACTACTCTAATAGACCTCGCACATCGTTATCACTAGATAATTAAATCAAAGTTAATCAGTGGAATGTCGTGTTTAGGGGAATAGAGGACTATTATTACCATGTATTGCATTGGAACGAACTCCGATCATTATTTAATTCATTATTAATTGTGTGGGGTGTGCGATAGACTTACCTCCACGTGGTGCACCCTGGGCAATGTATACTCATACGGCAAAAATGTCTATAAACCGGCAGTTGACTTCTGACCTCAAACTACCATCACCCCACTGTATGTCATATTCGATATCTTTCACAGTACTCACCTAACCTTTTTCCTACCTTTACTAACTCGCCTTTGAAACTCTTCTGTTACTCCCCCTCTCGACTTTTTTTCACTTTGATATTCCTTCCCCTCTCTGAAGCCTGAAGTCAACTAAAGGGCTAATGATAGCCATCAAAACGCCTGCCATTTGATATAAATAAATTATTAATTGTGCTGAAATTAACAAATTTACCCAATTATCGTGACTGATTTCATTTTTATGCTTAATATTGATAATACTCAGCTTTTGCAAACAATCAATATATACATATGTTAGGTGGAATAATTAACAACTACATTGATTATGACCTTAAATCACCCTAATAACCTCCAAAAACATTAACGAAGATATGTAAAGTAGAATCTGGTTAAATTAGCAAAACGTTAACACAAAGATTAATTGCAAATTTACCGATTGTCTTGACCAACACAGTTATCTGTAACAGGACAGTGATGATCCATCACTCGAACACATCGATTGCACAAACTGCAATGTTTCGCCCTAATGGGCTTAACACAGCCACATGTATGACACAAACCATTTAGACGGCGGTTGAGTATACGAATTGAACGTCTCAGGGCTTTCACTTCCAACGGCAGTGTTTCCTTCTGAGACTCACTAGTTATGGGGCCAACAGGAAGTAAGGGAGTACGATTCTGAAGCCTTCGACATTCAGCAAACAACTATACGGTGCACTTCAGTTTTATTTATGCGACCAATCGAGATAACTACCAGATATTGAATCCATGCTTACCTCACGCATCTCTTCCTCATATTCAACTGTGTTAGTTGGAAGATAGCCAGAATTCTTGCGAACTTCAACGAAGAAACTGACCCAAAGAAATATGTTTAAGCAGATAAAAATTATCGTCTCATTGTAGGTTAAAGCCACCGAACTTGAAGATATCTGGAAAATAAGCATGTGAGGAGGTACAGCCAAATAAATGATTCCTAAGGACTAATTATGAGATAATAAACATGAAATTCTTTATGGTAATATATATTGGCGAACAAAGAGAAACGGTTCCTCGTTCCACAATAAAATTAAATGCCAAATTTAAAGGCATTATATCCGAAATCAACAATCAACCATTTAATTGACTAATTGTAGTAAGTAATGTTTAAAAAATATTGTCAGAAAATCATAAACTCTTTCGTCAACCAAATATATAACCAAACTTAGCAACTAGGATACATTTTTTTAATAACTAATGTAGAGCTCACAAATCTGTGGAAGTAGTGATTGAAATGGGAGACGAATATTGTTTCAAAAAAGTCAGGTTATTTAAGACGGATATCTTATAAAATTGAAGTTATCATAAATTATAAAGTGACCGGACTAAATAACTGCCAAAAGATGGAGAAACTAACCCGAAAGAATAGATATGGATAAATCCACCCAAATGATATGGCAAACATCCAGAAAAACATCGCTCTTCGTCGCCCAGGATAACCGCAAATTGGATACCTTTATGACAAATAAATGTTACTACTTTGTAAAAGCAGTAGTAAATACCTAACAAAATTTATGAAGATAAGGTTTTATGTGGTTTCTATAAGAATAAATACTTTACAAATGATGCACGTGCATCAATACTATTACATTTGTGGTAAAAATTAAGTAAGTTATTAGTATATAGATAAAAGCTTACGACATTAAGGAAAACAGATTCGGCTTATTTGAACAAGTACGGTCTTTCCCCCCTTTGTATAGCTCATACTGAATCATTGATGCCAGCTCAAAGTGACCAAGGCTTCCAGCAACATGCTCGGGCGTTCGACCATCTTTATTAAGCAATGTAACTTCAAATTCCCTTTTCATTAAAACTGTGGCCAAACTGCCGAAATCGGATATTTTAAAACAAATAAAGGATGGATTCAGCGCTGTTCTTAAAATGGTTGAAGCCGAGACCATATTGCAGTTTTCACACGCGATGTGCAAAGGAGAATTTTTCTTTGAATTCTGATATTCAACTGCACTTGGATAAAAGCGAAGTAACAGACTGCACATGTTTGGACCACCTATGGCGGTAAAACTTTTAGCATATTTACAGTTACAAAAAACTGAGATTCGATTGTTTTATTTCACTAACCACACTGCGCAGCATAATGAAGTGGCAAGCACGCATCAGAATCAGGAATATCCAACTTCGCCCCACATAGTATCAGCATTGTGACCAATGGAACATTGCCCGATTTGCAAGCTATTGAATAATTAGATGTTTTAAAACTTATATATGGGCGAATCTTTCTTTTGAATTAATAATGGGACTGACCAAGGTGGACTGGCGTCAAATTGATTTTGCTCTTCTCATTTATATCTTTGCATCTATGCAATAATGATGCGGCAGCCTCAAAGCTACCTGACTGACAAGCGGAGAAAAATGGTGTCTGCCCAACGGCGTTGGACAAGTTTAAATCCAAAGCGTCAAGATAAACAACAACCTTAAATGCATTACCGAGTGCAGCATGATGCAACAACGTATCCTGAAATGCATCAGTTATATTTAATAAATCAGGACTCTTTTCTAAGATTTTCTTCAGCTTTTTAAGTTTTCTGAAAATAATAAATTTTCATGAACTAACCCCAATCGTGCATCTCTAAATATGGGATTCACATATAAGCTACTTTGTTTTTCATGTCCATTTAAAAACTTATTTTTCTCCAGAGATAGGTACATGATCGGTTTCTGCGGAGTTCAATGAAGGTCACTCAATGTCTAAAACTAAAATAATTCACTGTGTCAGAATTTTAATTCTTAAATCTCAAATAAATTAGTGGAAAAAATATTAATATTTTTATTTTGGTTACCTGCAAAGAAAACCTACAATGTATTAAACTTCCTACTGTTCGCTTATTATATGCTTGGATACGTTGAACCTATTTGAATAGATTTTCACTTATACTTTAAGGTTAACTAGCGGCCTTCATAGGCTTAGGTACTTTAATCCCAAGAGAACTAAACTCGAAATTCGAGTAACTTATTCTGCCTGGATTACTCCGGTATTTTTATTTATTTGACATTCATCCAAGCGAACCACCTATCCCACATTATACACAATGCCTACCACCGCAATTTACCATTGACCATGTTTCGCGCATCATTTAAAAATATATAAACACCAATATGAAGTACTCGAACGCATTTTCAACTGTAATTACTCATCTTTGCTATAGCAAAACCTAAAATGCATTAAACACAAACCTTTACTTAACACACCTAAAATCCACAATGGATATTTAAAATAATTGACATCCACATACATTCTAATTATTGCCAATTACATAGTGAATAAATTAAGAATTTGTGAATTCCTTTTTCCTCCTCCTCCTATGATGACGCCGCACCATACATCTTCTGCAAACGCTGTACATCCACTGCTTCAATCTTCTTAAACAGGGGCTTAGGCTAAAAGGGAGCAGAAAAATACATTATGCTCAAATATTCAGTACAAAGAAAGGCAAGATAAAAAGAAATTATTTCTAGCGCAATTCTTTGATATGAGAATAAAAACATCGAGCCTCAGGGTGAGAAACACTTACTATACAACCCTTCTTTAAACAACATTAATAAATACCTCTGACTTTACAAATACACACGGTAGCAGCTAATTTACCAAATCAAAAGTGAAAGGGACTTACTACACCAATTACATGACCCTCAGGTAAGAGGCAGGGCAAGTAGCCGCCGTTAGCGATGATTGGTGCAAGGGTTTGACGTTCCGGGAGTAGTTGACATTGAGAGAAGATTTCATCGGAAAATGCTGGCATGAAGGGACGCAAGAGGATACCTAAGAGAGCTGCTATGTTGCAACTCACACCACTTACTACACCTGCTCGTTCACTAAATTAGGAAAAACAAGGGCTATGGATTAGTCTAATAAGTACTGGATATACCGGCAAGCGAAAAACAAATTTGTTAGTTTAGGTCTTGAGTTTAATTACAACGTGTAAGTTTTACAATAAAAGTCCGGATGTTTACATAAACATGATGGAAATCAAGATAGAAACACTATTCCCAATAGTGCTCCGCTTCATCGTAAGTGTGATCACATAGGACTATAAATTTCTTTTTAACTGTAGTTTGTCAAATCAGTAAGATGCACAAAAAGCATACATTCACGTGCTGAGCAAATTTACTCGTTGCAATTTTATCCAACCCACCCACATCAAATCAATTTTAACCATATACAGAGGTCAAAGTGCGGAAATTCAATGGTTGATTGAGCATTCTTATCGCTTACATATCTGCACCGTTTCAATTAGTATTTCCTTCATTATTCACCTATATGAGACTCTATTTGGGCAGTAATAAATCCAAATGGTGACTACATCCTCTTCTCTTTGAAGGGGTAGGTACTTTAATAAAGACAGTAACATTAATTGTATCGCCATTTTGGTGTATATCTTGTTGCGCTTCATTCGATAAGAGCTTAGTTGGGATAAAAATATAACACATCCAAGTTTGAGGAGCATGACATGAATGTGACAAACTTGTTCGCTCCCTGAACAAGGGATAGAAGGCATTGCAGAAACATTAGCGAAATTGCATTGTAATTGCAAAGAATAGATTGACAAACTAAGTAAAATGAACCAATAAGTAAATTGGCATGAAGTGCAGGAGTCAAGCAAGACCTTTCAGCCAGTTGGCAAAAAAAAACTGAAGTCTTTATTACTAGGACTGGAAAATCGATATGACCGCTAAATTTATGCCAAGTGATAAGAAAGATTCGAAAGCAAATCATCATCTGCCCCAGTATTCAAACCTTATTCAGATTTAGCTACTTAAGCATTCCCTCACTTGATCATTATGGTAGCAATAAGAATAATAAAAATTAAAATAATAAACGTAAAAGACTGACATAGTGTCAGGAGACTTGTAAAGAACCCAAGGTTTTTGTGCTTGCACGTAGCCGTTGCCAAGTCGAGAGATGCTCAAGACTGAACGAACTCCTTCCCTGAGGCGACAGTTTTCCATGTGATCAATATACTCAGCCAAAATGTTGTTCACTCGAGCCAAGAAGGTCACATCATCCGGTTGCAGGAGCTTCAAGGCCGGCACCTTGGACTTGAAGAACTTGGCCACAAACATTAGAGGTCTGAAGATAGAAAATAATTGTCGTTTATGTTCACATTGACAATAGTGGGACCTGTTGTAGAAGTAATTCATTTTTTGCATTTAAGACAAGTAGACTGTATCTATTCCTACATTACCGCCTGATTCTACCAGTCTTAGAACAGTTTCTTTATATTTGCGCCTATTTGTTGCAGCATCAACTCCAAATCTGAGAATAGCTGCAACTAGATGAAGTTCAGAGTTTGCATCGGTTTCACTGGAGAGTCCTAAATCGAGAAATGTAGAGATACATTTTCATGAAGGGGTCTAGAAGAAGCAATCAGCAATATAGAATAGATTTTTCTCATATGAGCTAAATGGCCGTTGTTCATTTTCGGTTTTGGCTTTTTATTTCTCAGTACCACATCAATCCAGAAGAACGAAAGTTGGATCGAATCGGTAAGCCATTCAGTTCAAGACAAATAAAGAATAAACATTAAATTAATACATCACACATATGTATCGCCTTGAACCGTAAATATAAAATTTAAGTTTATTATTATTATTACTTTTTGGTGTACAAAAGGATGAAATGAGTTGGAAAGAAAAACCATTCAATTAAATCAACTAGTCAATAAGTCTTGAATATAGCGGACCCAAGTACTCACAGAAATCCGCAGAGTTTTGACAGGATTGGATATAAAATAATGAAATATAACCCCTATGGGAAGCACAGACGTTTCCAGAATTTGAATAAACTAAGAAAATTTGTGGCCGGACTTCACACCCCCCCCCCCTTCCATTGCATCCCTCAGACAATTGTGCTGTTAAAACTAATTACGGCCTACCTGTTAATGAAATTTCCCAAATTGTTAAGCAGTTCAGTGTTGTTCTTCAGTGCAAAATCTTCCCACGAGAAAGTGCTGTCCTACAAGGTAGGAAAAGAGTGATCGACCAGATATTTTAATCAAAAAAAAAAGAAAGAATGATTATGTGAAGACGGGAAAGCCTTACCTGAGTTTCGGGGCGGATATAGCAGAGGTAGAAACGCCAGATATTTGATTCAATACCACTATCCTGGGCATTATTACCAAAAACTCCAACACCTTTGCTCTTTGAGAACTTCTTTCCTTCATAATTCAAGTAATCTAAATTCAGAAGAGGATTGAACACAATAGGCTTAATGAGCGAAAAATAGAAGACAGGAGGCGAACACACACACCGGTAGCAATGATGTGTTTCACCAGAGTATACTTCTTGCTGCTACCCAGAAGACTAGCAGGGAAAATGCAGGCGTGGAAGGGCACATTGTCCTTAGCCATGAATTGGTAGTATTCAACTGGAGCCAAGTCTTCAGAAGGCTGCCACCATTGACGCCAATCCTTGGTGTAGTTGGCGGTGATTGACATGTAGCCAAACGGAGCGTCGAACCAAACATAGAAGACCTATTCGAAATGTTGCAAAAAAGAGCTATACAACTACTTGGTGGAATTGAGACAAGACTGTTAAGTTCTTCAACATTTTATTCTTAATTCACCAAGCGGTACGATTATAGATTACTCAGCAAATTTCTCAGTCATTTGGCTAATGTCCCATGAGCTGTCTACCTACAGGACATCTCTGCGAGCGATCAAATTAGTTTAAAATCGACTTCTTATATCCTACCTTGCGTTTATATTTTTGCGTTAAAGGTACAAATAATTACCATCTTATATAAAACTAAAAAAGAAAATTTTCTGCTTTGTTTAACAAATACATAAGTCAAATGAGTTCAATCATCGATAGTATCTGAAATTTGACATTCTCCTCGTCGATTAAGTGTATTGGAGAACCTATAAAACTTAATTTTGGCGATTTCTGGTATTCTATTTCATTCCATTTTCTACGATGAACACTGTCTAGGATAACATATATTCAGAAACGTACCTTATTTTTGAAGTTGGTAAGAGGAACCGGGACACCCCATTTGAGATCGCGGGTGATACAGCGTTTTTTGAAACCGTCACGTAGCCAAGTTCGACCGATCGATTGAGCAACTTGAGTCCATTTACAATCTTTAGCTTCTGTGCGCTCCTTGAAGAAAGCTCCCACCTTCTCCTCAAGCTAGATGGCAACAGATTGAGCAAAATTAAGTAAAGAGGAGGGCTGAAACGGTCCTGACCTGCATACCATATTTGTTCACAAGGTTGGCCAACTCAGCGATTACTTTTCGTCCTCTTTCCATTGATCTTCAACTCTCCTTTGAATAGAGGACTTGCTACTCAACCTTACCGTTTCTCTCCCCCTCTCGTTCAATTAAAAATCTACTATTGAGCTAATTTGACTCAATTAGAAGACCCAACTCGAATTTTAGTGTCCATTGAAGATGAGCTATATGGCCACTGTAAGCTTTCGGTTAGAGATTAAATACTTTTGAAAATATATGAAACAACGGATTGAAGTAATCAAAAGCCATAGCATATTTGAATTTTAATAAAAATATATAGAAATAGAACATTAAAAAGAATGAATGAAGGTATCTATTCTTTCCAGTCTCGATAATAGCTTTAATATATTATTTCAAAACCTGCATCGACGACAAACACAAAAGCCCAAAGCAGCACTTTTGTGAAGCTTCTTTAAGTTAAGCCAGTCAATCGGCTAACATAACTTCTTGAAAGCACTTCAAGTGGACTTATCAAAGCACTTAGATAACTATCTTGATTCAAAATGAAATAAAAAAATCACATCTGTAAATCCGCAGAACAAGTATGTACGCAATAACGTCGTTTTGTGCAAAGCTCATTTTTTTGGAAAACGCTATGGATTATTCCGAAGAAATGAAGCAGGTTAATTTAATCTCTAATTAGAAGGGAATTTAGAATCCAAATTTTTCAAGATTCAATGGTAATATTATACTAATTCAGTTTACTAAGCTGATAGAGCTTAGGTATGAAACCGTACAGATAAGTACTCCATGAAAATTCATTTTACTATCATCTAGATTTTATTCATTTTCAAGTCTGCAAATTTAGCTTATCAACTATCACTAAGCTACTAATCGATACTGAAATACACTTCAATTGTTAAAACATGTTAAAATTATGATAAACAGGAAGCAACAATAACCAAAAGAAAAGAATGATTCAAGCGATACGTAAAAAAGGCTAGATAGAATAAGGACATTGTCAATATAGGTTTTGATTCAAGAAACCAGCAATGATGAAGTTATGCAGACGCTCAAAAAGCAAGCAGAGCATAGAGATACAGCTAACGCAACTGAGACGAACTTACTCATTAAGGGGTGTGGGATTGAAGTTGTGTCGCACAACACACCTACTTACTTGAGAAGTATTGGTAGTTCATTTAAGTAATGGGGTCAGCTACCATACTACTAAAACTAGAAACTACTTCCAAACTCATTTAGGAAATCTTTTCTCAACACTCATTGTGAATATTATGCAGTTCCTTGGGTGAGACCCCTTTTATCAGCCAATCTTTACTAGTGTGATTGCCCATTCCGCTCATTGAACGCGCATAATTAAACACTGAACTCGTGACCTTTAAAAAATAATTCTAGACTAGCCAAAGAACACACCTGAGGGAGATTGAGGAAGAGATGATCGGAGGAACGAATGACGGGCGACTTAAGGCATGTGATACATCGGGGTTTTATCAACTCAACAGCGTTGATGAGTTTACCACAAGAATCGCATTGATCGCCTCTAGCATCGTCGGACTTGCAGTAGGGGCAGTTTCCTTCTACGAAGCGATCAGCAAGAAATTTCTCGCAATGTCCGCAGTACAACTGCTCTATAGAGGCTTCGGAAATGTAGCCATTGTCGTAGAGCTGCTTAAAGATCTCTTGGGTAATCCTGCGATTAACAAAAAGAGAAAAACGTGATATTTAGATAGAGTAGGAGTGTTATGGTTGATAATAGCGTAGAGACGTAATCTTAAAGTCAATGGCGTTTCAAAAAATACAATACTATGAATATTGAAAAAGTAGCTTTTAAAAGCGAAAGATTGTACCTAACCCAATACGATACTTAGTATATTCGAGATAGGAATGGTTCCACAACTATGCTAAAATTCGTAAAAACTAGAAAAGTGAAAGTTCGTTCCCTTCTTGGCGTTCAGACGCTTCATCCCTCAAACTATAATTAAAAGGAAATTTCCTTTATAGATTGAATTTAAATTGTGAAAAATGAAGAAAAACTTTAACAAAATTTACCTCACTCCAGAGAACAGCAGACTATACCTGTTTAGTGAGATCTTGAAAAAAGGCAAATTAAAGTGCTCCATTAATTAAATTCAACTGTGAAAAGTCGATTTCTTAAGACATTGAGCTCTACCAACTTAGCAGACAATGTTCACAAATTCAATAATAAGTTGGAATATCTGATTAATGCAAACAGACACTGCAAACTACTTTAAAAACAAACTATACAAAATAAAATGGAAAAGAAAATGGACTTACTCAGTGTGGGCTGGAGTTGAAGTCCTCCCAAAGTGATCGAAATGAATACCAAACCAATCGTAGACTTGCCTATGAATGGTATGATACTTGTCTGTAATTTGCTGCGGAGTCAGACCCTCAGCCAAGGCTTTCGTCTCGGTAGCTGTTCCATATTCATCCGTACCACAAATTGACAGGACATTATAACCAGCGGTCCTACAATAAAGCGCAAATATATTGGCGCTCAGAAGAGAACCAATTAGATTTCCCAAATGAGGAACATTGTTGACGTATGGTAAAGCCGAAGTGATGAGGATATTTCGTACTCCCTCGTCTTTCTTTGCGGGTATTCTAAGACAAATATGGATGAAAAATAGTAGTGCTTACATCTTTCCATCAATCGTTGGATGAAGAGTTTTCACAAGAGGGTAGGGAGAGAAAAATGTCCATTGTGCTTTGAGCATCTGATCAGAAGAAACTTCAATTTGCAAGCGCTGCAATTCATGATCGATTTCGGATATTTGGGGAGTTATATCAGATTTAGTATTCGCGCTTTGAGGTTGCTTTCGGGGCAACTTCGTTCCGACAGCAATCACGGGCTACATTTACGATTTAATTTGGTTTAGCATAAATATACCTCCTTTGCAAAAGCCTTTCCCGAAAGATCCTTAAGAGCTCGGATACAATGCTCGTCAGCACTTAGTGTTTGGACAATTTTATGAAGATGTTCCACATTTTTCGAAGCTACATAAGAATAGGATCAGATTTTACTTATATAAACTAACCACCACTAAGAGAAAGTTGGGAAAGATCTGCCCAAACAATTATATGTATAGCAGATTTATCCGATTCACTTAATGAATTTTCAAGAGCTTGGAGCTTATTTTGAAGCTCAATCAGAATATCAGAAACATCCTCAACGGTGCTAGCTTGCTTTAAGGAGGGCTAAACTGAGTTAGATTAACAATGATTAAGTACTTTCAGAACATTGGACTCCCAACGAAAGAAATCAACAATGCTTTGGGAGTTTAAATCAACTCCTTGAATGAAGCTAACAAAAGATCAATATTTACATAAAAAACGGACCTGACAATCGAATTTACTGAGCAAATTAATCCTGATTCAGTTTCGAGTATCGCGCCATCTGGAGAGTTATCAGCACCGTACTTCAAAATTTCAACTTTATTTGATTTATGAGCAACCGCTAGGGCAGCCAAACAATTACGATTTTTTGGATCAGTAAAGAGCCTCACCATCGCCTACAAGACTATGATAAACGTGCGAAAAGTGTCGATTTCCGCGCTCAAAACTAGCCAATCGTTCTCAAGGGTTCTATTGAGATATTACATAAGCTATAACATTTTATTTGCAAATATTACTCCCACCAAATATTCGTTATTATTGGATTATGCAGTATAATTCGCATTCTGATTTTGTTTAAAAGGTCTTGTGACATTTTTATACCTTTGTGCTTTAAATTTGGCAGTAAAAATATTCCAAATTGTTCCATCATGGTCATCAATAAACAATATCCAAAACTAATTTTTCTATTTTTTTCTTTGTGTTTCTTGATGAAATCGACAAAAATCATAAAATACTTTCACTCTGGCATTTAATCATAAATATAAGTTTATTTGATGATAAATAATATAAGAAGATATTTTGTGACGCTATTGATGTGCACTTAATTTTTATAGTACGTTTAGAAAATTTAAAATCTAAAATGATTTTTAATCACTCCAATTTATATATACCTATCTTCAGAAATATTGTTATTTATTAACATAGGTAGTCAGTTTTCTCTTTAACAAAGAAAGTCACTGAATATATTTTTACTATAAAATTTTAACCCTCGAAGAGGCATAACACTAGAAATCCTTATTTACATTCAAGCGATGTCAAAATATCTGCAAATGAATGGCACTGGATTCTTGAATTAGTAATAAAACAATAAAGTTACATTATAACATTGGCCGGTATTGCTATCAATATCAATAAATCAATTTTGCCTTTCAGGTTCAAATTAGTTCAATATCGAGTACGAACACGAATATATAGAGAAACAAAAACCTAATGACTGAGCATATGTTATGACAGTGTGTTTTCCGTGTCTAAATTGTTCTCCTATTATACCTAATTCCCAGTCTGCCTATCCACGTACTGACGTTTCGTCACTGTGCACTGATTTTTTATTGCCTTTCCAATTGTTGCCTAGATGTTTACATTTTGCGAAATCTGGATAACTCGTTTTAGAAAATTTTAGGAATTTCCGACTAAATAAATTAGGAAATACTCAATACTTTACTACTTTAAAGCAAATGAGTGTTGCTTTAATTAGCCATTCCCAAAAGTGGAACAATTGTAACAAAGGTTACCTAAAAATCTGTCACTGCATATCCCAATTACGAGTATTCGTATTCCCATTTGGCCAATTTTACTGGTATAACTTGTTTAAGCTTCCGAAACCACTGCTTACATTTAAAATCAATAATGAAACGGAATTATCTTATATGTGGCTCAATCCCGAACTTATAAAACTTAAAAAACGCCTCATTTTGGCACATTTCAATAAATATGTAAATGCCATGACCAACTAATGATTATTTGTTATCCTAACCTTTATTGGATAATTTTAATTTTTTTCTGCAAGTAATGCGAATTTTACATGTATAATCACCATTTAAACGTCGCTATTGGTTACTTTACATAATCTGCTCAACTTTGAACTTGTTAATTTGTTGCCATAGTCATGCATTTCTCATATATTTTATTAAACTCTCGCCTTTCATTTTACTGGATGCTATCCAGACAATCGGCCATAGATATCGTTGGTGATTCAAATAAGAACAGTTAGGCAAGATAATTACCATGTTTTTCAGAGATACCTTATTTCTGCTCGAGAAACGTAGTAAAGAAGAAAGTTCCTTTGGATGATAAGTTAATTCTGTTATAACGGGTGATCAAAATTATTTCAGATTCAGCATAGCTATGAACTCAGGCTAAAAGTATACTACGATTATTTTAAAAATAGTAATAGCTATAATAATAAGATATTGAATAGTCCCTAAGACGAATCAATTAATAGTCAAGACTGAACCGGAATTAGCTTTTTTTTTCAAAATACGGCTCTAAATCAACATAACTTCCAATTGACTATTTTGTTATACCTTAAGGAATGGGTAGCTCCAATACGTAAGTAATAAATTAATAAATAAATCAGAAAATAACCCAACGAAATGATTTCCGAATCTTTCAACTTATTACAAAACATTTCCTATATATATTTAGATAATTTTAGATAAATAATGAAACGAATTGCTTACTGCTCTCACTTCTCACAAGATCTACCTTGATAGTCTTCACGATAAGTCACCAATTTACTTGAATGAATTTTTACTTTGTTAAATTTTCAAATCTTGAAAAAGGCAGGTGTTTGCTAGTAGCCTTCCTGACTGTGATATAGAAGGTAAATCTTATTAAAGCTTCCTTTTCATCATTTTGGCTCTTATTTTCTTAGAAATAATCGATTTCTTAATAGGTGGTATTTCTCGATTTGACTGTGTTACCTTTATTAACTTCAGAAAACATGATCGAACCATCATCAACCAGATCTGGTAATAAACAGAAGATTAAACCTGGGTTAACTTAGACAGAATCCTCAATTTCACTAATTTAATGCTAATAATAAATTGTCTTTTCACATTATGAATCAGGAATTAAGTTTCGAAGTCCACATGTAGCATGTGCCCGTTTCTTGATCGGCCCCTTATTTTCTCCGGCATTGCTTAAAGTGCTTTTGGTCGTTCCTGCCGTTCAAATCCTATGCAAGCTTTTGTTTTCGCTTGTCCCGACAGGGGAAAGGTGAAAATGCTCCTTAAGATAATGGGAGCATAACTGAAATCAGGTCATTTCAAAACCAAAATAGTAAACGTGATACATTTGAAATAAAATCATTAACAAAGACCATGTCTCCAAGCAAACTTTATTTAAGAATCGTGAATCTATTGAAGTTAGGCTTTCTAACTTTCAAAAATATTTTGAAATTAAATCAGTCAGCATTCTTGGGGGCTTGGAATGCTCTGATAACGTCGTTTGAGTTGGATCCATTAATCAGTTAAAGTGAATAGAACAATAATGTGCACTTCTAATATTTGGTTCAAATGGCAGGCGTTTTGATAATTATCCTTAGCCCTTTAACTGACTTCGGTCCTCACAGAGATGAGGAGGAGGAGCATCAAGGTGACAAAATGTCGAGAGGGGGGAGGCCTTGGTTTTTTGGTATCATTTCTTCATCTAATATCATCTTAACTCTGTTTCACTGGTCTTCAAAACTTTGTGTCACTGTGCTGGTTTGCCGGGTATGTGAAGCAAAAATAATGTGCCACTTATACATACATATATAAAGTAAAATGGAAATAATACAAGGATTCCTATTCATACGTTTTCCTAAGAAATCGTAAAACTTGAAATACCAATTGATGGCAATTTATCAAAATGATGGCATAATAATAATTTCATTATACAAAGAGTTCGAAAAAATTATTTACTCAACCAGAATTTCAAATCGTGCGCTACCTTCATTTCTCGCTAAATCTACTTTGATATTTTTCGCAATAAGCCAGCATTTCACCCGAATGAACTTGTGCTTTGCAACGTTGTCAAATTTCACGAAGACCAGTGGGTCCTGGTAGCCACCTTGACTGCGATATGGAAAGTAGATCTTATTGAAGCTTCCGTTTCCCACCTTTCCAACTTGCACTTGAGTAGCGGTAAATCGATAGTCGATATCATAGTAGGTAATCTTTCCCAAATTGAATGTATCATCTTCAGTTTCACCAGCACATTTTACCAGCACTCCCGTACTTCTGTCAACTGGATCTGGTAGCCAACCAAAGATGCGATTCATCTTGAGAATAATACATATAAAATCTGATCCAAAGCGTGTTCGAGCACCACATGGACCTGCTGCATCTAAGTAGTACCTACATGGACGATTTTGATCCTGTTGAAACTCATTTTCCAAGGCACAGTCTCGTAGCATGCCCATCATGGAGCTGTAACGATATCGGTGTAGGAAAGCAGCCTGTTCATCCACTATTCTAAAGTAGTCCAGTGTCTCCCGAGGTCGAAAGACAATAACACTGCTGTACATGTCCGGATGGGGGAGATAAGTCAATCCGGGGTTCATTTGCAGAGCGCTCTGCATTCCTGTTAGAGCTGGGTAGTTGAGAGGAACCTGGAAATACATGTACCAATAGAGATAACCAAGAGACAGCCCTGCAGTTACGCTGTAGAATGCGAAGTAATAGAGACAACGGGCCAAATTACGGTTCATTGTCACGTCCTCTATTCGAGTATGCAAATTTGTCGAGCAGGCGTGGTATTTATAGTTTTTATTTCACCTGTTTTAATGAGATTCAAATTTGAGAAAAGTAAAATGTCGAACTTCCAATGGTTACTTCCACTTGATTATCTCATGGGAGTGAAAAGCTGGTAGTTGTTCATTGCATCGTCTCGACTACGGCGACGTGCTCGGATCTTGACGGCTCAACTTTTCACAACTCATATCTGGATTTTCCAGATTTAATGCTGCTGGCATACACTATCTCATATTTTTATTACCTGGTTCATGTTGGTTTGTGGACTGAGTGAAAGTAGCCTGGATTCATTTTCGCTCATTGTGTCAGTTCAAACGTTAATGATTTGAATAAAATCAGAAGTTATACTTTTTAAAGCCTATTTTCCAAGTGAAGAGTGCGCAAACTTCAATCAACCTTGGTCAAACAAAATTGTCTACTCTCTTTCCACAGCTCTCTGTGATAATCTTATTGACTTTACTCCGGGTTCAGTTCTTCATTCTAATTGCCAAGGCACGATGCTTTAACTATCAAAGTTACTCAATCTTAAATTTTTTTATGTAATAGATTTTAATGTTAAATTAGTAATTCGAACTGACTTAGTTTGTGAAATTTCTCCCATGGATTACAATTTCATCTACTGATCCCCAAGTAAGCTTGGCCTATTCTCGTCAAGGGGATAATGAGAATATTATCACAAGTGTGGATGTAATGTTTTATTCCTATAGGTACTAGCTATCGTGCCCTGAACATTTCTCCTCCATTGATGTTCTCCATCTGATTGCTCTGCTGACTTGTTTCTATTCGACCTAATTCACCCAACCTGTGATATTTGGGTTGAAGAAGTGGTGATCCAGAGTAAATATGACAACGTTTTCCCTGCATGGTTTTGGTAAATTTTTATAAGCTATTTCGTATCTCATTGAGTTAAAACTGGTTTGCTACCGTGTAAACAATTCATTCACCCTCTATCTCCTATTAGCCTCTCGGATAAATATTAATATCCGTACCAAAGCCTAGTTAGGATAAAACCTTACCAAGCGTTCACGAAACTGATTAATTGATCGGACTTTGGATTCGCAGTGCAGAGTACTGAGTAATACCGAAATGAGCACAGGGATTCCGAACAAGAAGAACGTAATTTTTTCAGCATTTTAAATTAGGCTGAGTCCTAAAAGCGGCAGTATATACATTTCAGAGATAGAAATACAGAAGTAAAAATCACAAATAAAATGAAACTTATCCCTTTGCTTCGTTCTCAACCCATCTCCTCTCGACCATAACCTTTCTGAATAATATGTCGCACACTTTCTTTACTTATAAGCGGAAATATCGTTGTGAAATAAACGGACACTCGTAATTGTTAGGGAAATAGATGAATATAAATATAAAACTTAATTTTAATAATTTACAATAATAAAAAGAGTACAACAACTACATTGTCTTGTAAACCATACGAAAGAATAAATAAAAATCGATTTTGATAGAAATAAATTTGAGAGACCGTCGAAACTTGAAATTTGTTGATTTTCTACCCAACACCCGGTCATTAATTTTCCTTAAAAATTGCATGGTGGTTTGAAAAGTGAATTTGGTATGACCAGTTGGAAGGAATGCGAATTTGTTTTACCAACTTATTCATTCCAAGTTCATGATATCCATTTAATCTAATTATGTCTTTCAGATGAATAATAATTTTCTGTTCATATCGAATTTCTCTAATCTTTCTTGGTTATGAAGAATCGCGTGCAGTTTTGAAAGTGCTTCTTAAATTTACACTTTCGAAATTTGAAATATGGTGAGGAAGACAAATTTTATTGTTTTGCGGAAACGGAGGTTCGGGGGGGGGGGGACGAGAAATTCATCAGAGTCAAAGTGAAGATTCTTTGATGAGAAGCACACTTTTCACAGCTTTCCAATTGACTACGATTAAGTTGTACGGTCACTCTACTGCAACACTGGTTGTTCGCCAGCAAGCATTAATATTGGAAACTCGGATTCGATGTGTTAGCACATTGACCACTTTTGCTTCAGTACCACCATGTGTTTTCATGACATTTTGATATACCAAAATGAATTCTTTACTACTTAATGGTGATCAGTAAAGATTTGCTTATAATATTTAATTTTCATTTGTGAGTCTTTTTCTTGTTCTCGATTTTTGTAAGGCAATAATTGTCCAGACCGGGTAGAAATTTAGTACACAAAAGCCGTTTTCGTCTTTTCAAAATGCTTTATTTAAGTACAAAATGGGTTTAGCCCATTTGACTACTAATAAAGCATTGTAGAACCTCATTTTGAAGATCAATCACGCAGGAAAAACAAGCGGGAAATCGGAAGTGCGTACACATTGATTCATAACTCTACTCACCAAAATTTTTAAATTAGTAGTATCGTATTGAACCGGACCAGTAAATGCTTAGGATCTCACAACTAATTCGGTTAGCTGTGTCAATGACGTTACCTCTCCGCTTAAAAAATAGAATCCGAATAAACGCCAAACTTTCTTTTCCTCTATTTGCTTTGCATTTCATTTCATTTCATTCCTTACCTTTTTCCTCCTAAACCCCTATTCTACTCAAGCCACTTAAATTAAGCTATTTTTACCTGTTGTTTATCAATTAACCAAGAATGCAAAATTTGTTAGCTTTCCTGCTGTACTCAATAGTCCCTCGTCCTCACAACCAGGTTTCTACTCTCCCAATTGAGATGCCTCTTCTCTCATCTTCCTTCTCCCAATCCCTCTTCATAAAACTCTCCACCTCTACTCTCCCTATCATTTTCAGTAGTTTAATACACACTTAATTATTGGTTTTCCCTTTATTGTGTCCTTTTAACCCTTAAAAGGGATAATTCAATTTGTACTATGATTTTTTGGCCTAACTTTTACAATGGCGTGCAAACTCTAGGCTACGCAATCATAATACAATGAAATTGCTCATTCGAACATTCTGGAGAGTGGGTTGTATGTGCAGAGGACTTCCGAGCAAATCAGCTTTAAAATACTCAATCAAGTTATCCAAAGTGCATTTAATCACTAATTATGTTTGCTGTGAGCATGAGTTCAATAAACGCATTACTCGGTATACGTTTGCTTTTTCTATCCCAAGGGGGAGAACGCTTTCCTACTTCCGGGAGCCTTTCCATGCAAAGAATGTTTTGCCAAGACTTATTCGTATACCAACCTCCTACAAACCCACCTCCAGAACACATTCCGCTCCTTTTAAGTCAATCTTCTTTACTGACGAAGTCCATCAGGAGAATTTGTAGAAATTCTATTTTTACTCCAGTCAAAGTTTATGCATCCGCTAGTGTCACATGCACCGGTAACCATTGAATACAGTAAAATAACCACAGTCAGCCAAATTGAGGATCGAAGAGGCCTAAACTATCATTAAGATTTTAAAAATAAATGCGAATGCGTGAAAACAGTCATAAATCCATTGATCAAAATGTAAATTCTTTGTTAAAACTAGTGCGGTCTCCCGCCCCTACGCGTAAATATTCAGATTGTTTGTGATTTGAGTAACCTCAATGGGAGTATGAGTTTATCATATTTTAATTACATATTTTGGGGTATGCGATAGATCTACCTCCATTTGGAGCACCCTGGGCAGCGTATATTCATACGCCAAAAAAGTCTATGAATCGACAGTTGACTTCTGACTTCAAACTACCATCACTCCACCGTAAGTCATATTCCACCAATTTCACACTACTCGCCTTGAAATCCGCTAAATGGCTAATGGTAACAATCAAAACGTCGGCCATTTGATATAAATAAATATAAATTACATATTTGTAATTTAAAGTTTAATTATATTGTTACAACTTGAAGTTTTCTTTCCGGTAGAAAATTGTCAAGAATATTCACGTCAACCAACTTCTCTTGAATAATGGCAAGTAATTAAATTATTATTATTATTATTATTACCATTTCCTTGAATTCATCTTGGATGGATTTTGTTTATTTAACTCAGGTGCAAATTTCGGGTAATTCCAGCTTAAAGTTGAGGAATGCCACTTCCCCACCTCCATCCATAACCCTTTTACGCCAGAATTATTTACTTAAAAAATTGACCCAACCGCACTCACGCACGTTATCCACGTGACGAGTTATGGTGGTATCAGGCGAAGGCCACAGACTTATTAAACATGTTTCAAACGGCAATGGAGCCTTTTGTTACGAAACTAGAACCAATAAAGCTTACCCTTGAAAGAGGCGTTAAAGAGTTAAACATCGGAATTGGCAAGAGTTAGTAAACCATGATATACTAGAATAATAACATAATATGTAAAGTTAAGCGACAAAAGCGTTCTTTTTTGGTTTAATATGTCTATCAATGAACACTGAGTATCGTAGATAAGTACTTACTGAAATCCAACGAACGAATCACGCATATTTTGGAGCGTGATTAGGTGATTATTCCATACCCCTAACCGGAAACCAAATGAATTAAGACTCTGTAGTTTCTTAACGTAGACCTCAGCACATGTTTTGGTCTGTTGAGGGAATTACCAATAATGAAATATCAGCAAATGAGCATCGATGATTTACAAATCAGATGTAAATGGCCTAGCTGTATGAAATTAGGAGGACAAAGAGGTGCCATTGGCACTTCGTGTTTCTGAGGCGTCTTCGCTTAACAGAATCAGATTTGGCCCTTACTTCCTCCTTTAAATTCAGTCCATCGCAACGTTCCAATGTTCTTCAGTCATGTTATAAATCTAGTAAACCATTATAGTTAACTATCACTCATATCCTTAATATTAGGTATGAACCAAGTCCGTTGATCTTACAAAACGCTTTTGCTTAATAAACTACCATTTTTAATGCTGAATTTCCTCTAATATCTGAAAAGTACTCTTTTGATCCCCTTTCAAACGGGCCAGAAGCGGAAACCATACTTTATATTAATCCCGGAAAATTTGGGATATCCACTACCCATAATGGAGATGAATTGTGAAGTTAAAGCTCGAATGTTCTATTGGTGGGGTGTGCAATAGACTTACCTCCACGTGGTGCACCCTGGGCAACGTATGCTCATACGGCAAAAAAATCTATTAATCGGCAGTTGATTTCTGACTTCAAACTACCAAGACCCCGCCGCATTTCATATTCGACTAATTCCACAATACTCACATTTTTCTACCTTTGTTTCTGTCTCTTTTACGTCTGTGAATCATTATTCTGTCCCTTCATTATTCTTTCCCCCCTCTCGACTTTTTGCCACTTTGGTGTATATTCTGGCCCGCCTCTCGACTTTTTGCCACTTTGATGTTCCACCTTTCTGTGAAGCATTTTTGCCACTTTGGTGTTCCTCTTCCTTTTTGTGAAGCAGGGCGCCGGAACTAAAGGGCTAATGATACCTATCATAACGCCTGCCATTTGAAATAAATAAATATGTTCTATTGGTCTATTTTGCTAATTTAATTACTACCTTTTATTGGTGAGTTCACGTTCACGTTTTTCAGAGCTTGTTGACAAATTCTTACTTCCGTGAACAGCTGGATGCAACTAACGTGGAGATTTGGATCATAGCAGTTTCAATGCAGGTGTGCTTACATGTCAACCATTACTTATTGGGGTTCATATTCTTTTCACCATTTACCAGTCAAAATTCAGACTGGTTAAGTCCTCACGGTTCTCCACCGGTTACTTGGGTGAATAAATGGGGGGGGGGGAGGGGCAGATTTAACCATTTTCCACAAACATGTCTTTGTTTATCTCAACTATTATTAGTGAAGATTTCATACGTTCTAAATATTTCCTGATTGTTTAGATACTTGAGACATCCCTGGGACCTGAACAAAAACCCCACACCAACAAGTCTCAAATGAATTAACTGACAACGTCACCGCCAGTACTGGAATAAAGGCAATAGTATATTGACGAATATTTATTTTTTCAAATGGAAGGCGTTATGATAGCTATCATTAGCCATTTAGCTGACTCCGGGCTTCACAGAGGGAAGGTTCATCAAAGTAACAGTAAATCGAGGGGTGGGGAACAGAAGAGCGAGTCACAGATGTAAAAGAGACAGACAGACAGACACAAAGGTAGAGAAAAAGGTAAGGTGAGTACTGTAGAAGTGGTTGACTATGATATACAGTGGGGTGATGGTAGTTTGAAGTCAGAAGTCAACTGCCGGTTAATAGACTTTTTTGCCGTATGAGTATACGTTGCCCAGGGTGCACCACGTGGAGGTAAGTCTATCGCACACCTCATATTGATGAATATAGGAACACGATCTGGCCACAGCAAATCGAACATGAGATTCTGAAACATGTTTGGGGAAGCAAATGATTTTTCATGATATTAGGCTGCTCATGGTTTTAAGATAAGAAAGATAAGTAGGAAAAGAATTATAGAAATTTCTCTGCTATAGTTTTTCGTGAAGGATTAAGTCAATGAAATGCTGAGTTGATATGATATGATCACTGGAAGAGGTTTGAGTCGACAAGAACGATCAGCTAGAAGATTCGAATCTCTTCCAGAACACAATTACAGACTTGCACTATTGGCTTTTGACATATTAACAGTTAGTGCTACCTCATAGCAAGAAAATAGGATGCATAAAAATGTAAAAATAGCAAAATTATTGTTACGATTTTAAGCCAAATATGAAGTGAGAGCAAGAGATTCCGAAGTAATATCACTTTATCCGAACTCCTGAGTCTTTAAGTAATCAGCTTTCCATTTACTAATTATTCACAAGAAATTTTCGAATAACCTATTTTCAATCGATGTCTCATCCATTCTCTTTTCTGTAGTACAAGTTGCGGTTCATTATTTTTATCTCACCAGTGTTGATATAAGAAAGATAATTTCTCCGATATTCTGAAATCCAATGGATTCACTTCTTTCCAATGAGCTCCGCTATCCCACCACAATATCTATTCTTTGAGTGACCACTTAACTCCGCTTTTTAACTGGGACTAGTCTTTCACAGCATTTGGGTTTACTTTTACTCTATGGATTGGCTTCTTTTGGTGAAAAGTTCGTTATATTTACAAGGAAACCAGGTGGAAGTATTTGTGCCCATAAGAGAAGGGTCACTATTAGAGTAGGGAATCAGGAAAATCCCACTTAAAAGGTTGCCTTTAGGTATGAAGTTCGATCTGACTTTTGCTTGCTTTTAATCAACTCCTTCTGCATGCGGGAAAAACCGGATGTCGATTCTTGCAGCAATTGTCTACTGAATAAAGAAGTCTTCGATGTGACATGCTAGCTTTGTGATAATATATCTCCACAAGGTGCATTATTATTTTTATATTTGACTGGCGGGGTGTGCGATAGACTAACTTCCACGTGGTGCACCCTGGGCAACGTATACTCCTACGGAAAAAAAATCAATTAACCGGCAGTTGGCTTCTGACTTATAACTACCATGACCCCACTGTATATCATAGTCGACCACTTCTACAGTACTCACCTAACCCTACTCTCTATCATTGTGTCTGCCTATTTTACATCTACAAATCACTCTTTGGTCCCACTCTTGAATATTTGTGACTCTGATGTTCCCTCTCCCCTCTGTGAATCCCGAAGTCAGGTAAGGGCTAATGATAACTATCAAATCGCCTGCCATTTGAAATAAAAAATAGATAAATATTTGACTGGCTATTGATAGTACCCGGGATTCACATTTTTTCCTTCTTTTTTTGCGCACTCCTTCAAGTTGTGTTTAATCTTCAAAGTATGCATTGTTTCTCCCCTACCACTGCCTGAAACTGTTGTGGTTTCCGGACCATATGATAAACTCCCACTTAGGGCATTTCCCATTTGTTATCAGTTGTTCTACCTACTCTGTTGACACTGACAAAATGCAATTTGTGTGAACTACGCCATATGGTGCCTCTCGATTCTTCTTAGCTTTTGTACATAGACCCAATGTGTTGCTGCCGGCTGTGTGTGCAATTTGATTGTTGATGAGACTTCACTATCATTTTGACCCGCATCTTATATTCTCTGTGAAGGTTAGTATTAGACCTTGCAATCAACATGAGCTCCTGCTCTGAGTCCTTTGATATTCAATCACTATTAGTTAATTCACACATAACTTTCACTCATTTAGTCGGTTGAAGTCTCTAGCCACTCAGCTTTATTCGACCCTACCCAAAGCACGCCAACTGGCATGACTCATCATTTTACAATTATTCTACTCCCCTCTTCTCCCTCCCTCCCTCCACCCCCCCCCTCACCCTCCCCCACATGTCAGGTTTATGAGAGCGGAGTACGTGCGTAAAAGCTATATTAGAAAACCTATCATTTCGGCCTTCACCAGTGTAGAAATAGGGATTGTGTCGTGTGACCTATTAGCCAATCAGCGATAAGATATCTAGTCGACAATTAAAATTTCTCTTTTTACCTTTGTGTTACACGTTCAAGTTGTCCTGAAATAAGGCAGGTTTAAGAAGCTGAACAGGAGACATAGATATTGGCCTTACTACATTTTGAAAGTTTATTATCAAAGAGGGTGAAGAATATATTCTAAAGTTAATTTTACACCGCCATTTAATATTACGAAGAGAAGTGTTCGCTGATGGCAAATCAAGGCAGCCATTTAGGGTTTAGTATTTTTGGTTTATATCTTTAATTTCGCTTCATGGACGGAGATGCCGTCGTTGATAGTTTATTAGGGAGCTCAAAGGAACTGTGCATACATTTAAATCATTGCGAGACAGCTATAATGATTTAAATAGATTAATATCTTTGTTAGCCATAGCGAAGAAAATCCAGCATTTTATAAAGCGCACACAAACTGAACGCATCAAGTATTATTGAGTAATTTCAGATATGTATTTTTTGACATTTTTAAGTTATGAGAGGGGTCAATAGAGGAGAGGAAGAGTCCCAACAATGGCAAAATGGTAAAATAAGAAAGGAACATACACTTAATATGTAGAAATATTCTAGGAGGGTAAGAATTACTAGTTCTTCCTAGAGTGAACAACGGACGCCTAGAATCACAGTTTTAAACGAGTGGCACAATTGCATACGATGAAAAGGTGGTAGGAAGAAGACAGTTCTTTGTTCCATTAACAAAGACTGAATAACTTGAATGAGTCTTCGTTTGTCGAAGCACTGCGAATTTTAACGCTAATCTAACTAATACTGTAGCATGCTTTCTTTATTAAACCTTAATTAAAGCTTATTTTATAGAAGTACATCTTATGTTATACGATCACTTGTGTAACATAAGCATTTATTGAGGGGGATTAAAATGAGTTATTATAAGATCACATTTTGTATGGAGCAATATATACAAAACTTAGTGCAAGAAGATCGTAATTTCTCTGTTCAAGTTTTGACTACTGTGCATGATCTCTAACGCTCGAATATTGTTATTTTTCCGTGTCACGGCTATTTGTGAAAACAAAACCTTTGAATAAAGAAAACAACAAAATGGTTCAAAAGGTATGTACCGGGGCTGGGGGTCAATAATAAGTTGGCAACGTTAAATCATATAATTTGAGGTCGAATTCTTGAGCATCAAATTACCCACAGTCTAATTTGGAAAGGCCGCCTTTATTTGCCCTCATACATAATTTTTATAACTTGACCCCGAAGTTCATGGGTGCGGTCTTAGCTATGATATTTCGAACTGGGGTGCGCAATAGACTTACCTCCACGTGGTGCACCCTGGGCAACGTATACTTATACGGCAAAAAGGTCTATTGATCGGCAGTTGACTTCTGACTTCAAACTTCTATGGCTCTACTCACAGTACTCATCTTACCTTTTTTGTGCCTTTGTGTCCGTCTGTCTGTTTCTTTTACATCTGTGAATCACTCTTCTGTCCCCCCTCTCGACTTTTTGCTACTTTGATGTTCCTTCTCCTCTCTGTGAATCCCGAAGTCAGGTAAGGGCTAATGATAACTATCAAAACGCTTGCCATTTGATATAAATAAATAAATATTTCGAACTTGTTGACCGGCTGACTCAACTGTGTGGTTGGTCATGTCAACTAGATTTATCAATGTTTTTAAACCAAAAACAGTACTCAGTACGTATTCCTTTAATAGCCTACTTATTTATTAAAAGATAATATAGTTAAACAGTCTGTTTGATTGCAAAACAAGTTATATGTTGAAGCCTGCGTCAGAATGAGAGATGGGCCGAAAAGTTGTCCATTAATGGAAGATAAATAGCATTTGGTATTGTAATTAATGGGTGATATGAAAGTGAGATCGCAACTTAATGCCAGCAAGATAAAAAGCTAAATTTAAACTGATTTGTCCTCCAATTATTTCATCCTCTCTTTCAACCGCAAAATAGGACATTTGAGAATTTTTAATTGCATTTCCCTTTTCCCATTGGTAGCAAAATGATCAAAAAATGCTATCGTATTGGCAAAATGGAGTGAAGAGTTAGCCTTAAATCATGAGTAGTGTGCTTGCAGTTTCAGCCAATAGGATTCTTACAAATGACTCATCAATCAATAATTAATTTAGTGGGATTAGTCCATATCGTTAGCAATACATTTCTTAACATTAATTCACCAAATATTCCAATAAATAAAGTCTTCAAGTAGAACTATTTTACCACCGGCCATCAACTCAATTGATACCTCTTATTGAGTATTTTCAAGCAATATTCCATTGTCGGAACCAGTTGTTGCAAAGTTATTATCATCACACACATCAAGCGCTTTGGGGGGAAGTTTGAGATCTCAAATATATGTCCAGTTCGAGACAATCTGATCTTTTGTATTGTTGCTCACATTTGAGTCATGGACGTGATCGCCCGTATGGTTTAGCCAATACTCGTGAAGGTGGCAAGATTCCAATCCTAGACACGAGCGTAGTAACCAAATAAAGGGTAAATCAGGGCATGAAGAATTAATTAAGTGGATGGCGTTCCGGAGCATGGGAAATGCCCAAATCAACTTCCTACGAGTAATTCAAAGGACTTTTTGAAAAATATCTGTTTGTTCTACCAGCCTGTGAGAAGACTTACAAAGCTCAAATATCATGGACCAAATCGATCTATCCTATCGCCAAACACCTTTCCCCCTCGAAATTAGCTATGCGTCCGATTGTCTGAGTAGGTTGATGCATGGAATCATTATTAACGAAGTGTATTCATGTTTAATTTGTTTTTTCCAACATAACCTACAGGCAGACCTCAACGGTTAAGAAGTAAGAGATGCTGGTAGTTATTTGGTGATAAGGTAAGAAGAATTCATAGAAGAAATGACTAAATTAATGTGACTACATTATGCCAAGGCAAACGGTGCCATCTATTAGGTTGGGCGGATTTCTTATCTTTAGACAAACAACTGGAATTTTAAGAAATGGCGGCTTTACAAATCGCTGATGCTAAATCTTATGCATTATTAGCTCACAAATCGCTCTGTATTTTCCATGTGTTTACGCGAATGTTATGGAGATTATCCAAAGCGCTATCAAATTGCCCCAGTGGTTAATTTGTTTCAATATTAACGACGTTAAGGAGAAAGAGAGATGTTAACTGTTCCACCTCATATAAGTTGAATGGGGAGGGAAAATGTTTATTATATTGATAGTGTCACGTGTTGTTGAAGAAACAATAGATACTTGAAGAACGCGCCTGTAAGTTGCTGCCCATTTTTATTTACATGTTGCATACTCCTCCCAACCCCCCCCCCC